>CAKXYN010000438.1:0-141443 GCA_935064755.1 Tragelaphus eurycerus | reverse complement strand
TAATACCCTTAGTTGAAACAGGAAAAGTTAAATCTGCCCGCTCGAGGGGAGCCCAGGGCTTTGGCTCCTCAGATGCTTACTGGTTACAATCCATTGGGAAGGAGCGCCCAGAATTAACGCTAAAAATCAAAGGGAAACGCTTTAAAGGCATCCTGATACTGGAGCCGACGTCTCTGTTATCTCTCAGCAGCACTGGCCTGAGGCTTGGCCAAAACAGGCTGCCATTTTCACATTGCAGGGCATCGGTCAAACCAATAACCCAGAACAGAGTTCTGAATTGTTACCGTGGGAAGATGAAGAAGGCCATGCGGGAGAATTTAAACCCTATGTCCTCCCAGGCCTGCCTGTTAATCTTTAGGGAAGAGATGTCATGTCTTCCATGGGAGTTTACATATATAGCCCTAATAAAGTAGTCAGTAATATTATGATGGACCAAGGCCTAATGCCAACACAAGGCCTGGGTGTAACAAATCAGGGAAGAAAGACGCCAATACAATCTAACCCTCAGCCATTTCGAGCAGGACTTGGGTATTTTTAGCAGGGGCTTTTGACTGTCCTGCAACTCACGCTGATCCAATAACCTGGCGCTCTAATGAGCCGGTGTGGGTTGATCAATGGCCCTCAGTGCAGAAAAAATTAAGGCCGCGGAGCAGCTGGTGCAGGAACAGCTAGACTCTGGCCATATTGTACCTTCTAACTCCCTTGGAACTCCCAATATTTGTTATTAAAAAGAAATCTGGAAAATGGAGATTGTTACAACATCTCAGAAAGGTAAATGAAACTATGGAAGTGATGGGAGCCCTACAACCTGGTCTTCCGTCCCCAATGGCAATTCCCCGACATACTTATAAGATAATTATAGATTTAAAAGATTGTTTTTATACCATCCCCTTAGCTCCGCAGGACTGCCAACGTTTTGCTTTCAGTGTTCCCTCCACCAATTTTACAGAGCCTATGAAGCGCTATCAATGGCGGGTTTTGCCTCAGGGCATGGCTAATAGCCCGACTTTATGTCAAAAATTCGTGGCACAAGCTTTAGCACCCATCAGGCAAAAATATCCACAAATATATTTGGTACATTATATGGATGATATCCTTCTTGCCCACCCCTCGGAGGGTTTACTGCTTGCGGCTATGGCCGATTTAGAATTAAAATTAAAAGCCACAGGTTTAATTATGGCCCTAGATAAAATCTGGCACCGCTTTCCTCCATTTTCTTATTTAGGCTTTCATCTAGAGGGTGAAACCTTTTCTACCCAAAAATTGAATTATGAAAAGATAATCTACAGACTTTAAATGATTTTAAAAAATTACTAGCAGATATTAATTGGATTCGCCCATATTTAAAGTTAACTACTGAAGATCTAAAACCCGTGTTTGACATTTTGAAAGGCGATCTTGCGCCTACTAAGCTTCGGACCCTCACTGCTGGAGAAAAAAAAGCTCTCCCTCTAGTGGAAAGAGCGCTTTCCGAAGAGCATGCGACCTATTGTGATTATTCTAAAGAGTGGGGTCTTTTACAAAAAACACACAAACACACCCCAAATGCTGTTCTATTTTCAGGACACACCGCTTATGTGGATACACCTCCCTTCTTCCCCGCCCAGGGTGCTTTCCCCTATTATGATCTGGTCTCTATCCTAATTGCTACAGGCAGGAAAGATTCCAATAAGTATTTAGGTAGAGACCCACACTTTATTTGTGTTCCCTAATAAAAACTGCAACAAGACTAGCTGGCACAATTTAGTGATTCCTGGGCCCTATCTCTAGCTAACTTTTGCTGGACGCATAACTTGTCATTATCCTGCTAACAAACTTCTACAGTACGCCACCACTCACCAATTTGTCTTCCCAGCTTATACCAGTGCCGTCCCTCTTAAAGGAGCCGTAACAATTTTTACTGACGGCTCTTCAAATGGACGAGCGGCCATTACCATAGAAAGTGATGTACAGGCATGGGACACGGGTTGTACACATCTGCCCAAGAGAAGTAGAACTTCACGCAGTTTGTACTGCTTTGCAGAAATTTTCTGATTTACCTGTTAACCTTTACTCTGACAGTCAATATATTGTTCGAGCCTTGAATGAAGTATTGAGACTGTTCCCTTTATCGGAACCGTAAATACTACAGTTCAAACCTTGTTTCGTTCCTTGCAAACCGTAATCCGTGCCAGGTTTCATAAGTGTTTTTTCAGCCATATTCAGGCCCGCTTCCAATCTGCCCAGCCCCCTAGCATCGGGTAATGCTCGGAGCAGATGCGGCCACTCAAATTTTCCTCTCCGCTGAAAAACAAGCCCAGCTTTCTCACGGGCTCCACCATCAGAACAGCAATAGCCTGCGTTTACAATTTAAAATCTCGCGGGAAGCCGCGTGCCAGATTGTGCGCAGCTGCCCCTCCTGTCCCCAGACCTTTCCTGTTCCTCATTATGGAGGTTAACCCCCGCGGTCTCTTACCCAATCACCTCTGGCAAATGGACGTGACCCACATTATGGAATTTGGAAAACAAAAATACGTCCATGTTACTATTGACACCTATTCTGGGTTTCTACATGCTACCTTACAAACCGAAGAGGCCAGTAAACATTGTATAGCTCATTGTTTAAAATGTTTTGCCGTCATGGGTATACCAAGGGAAATTAAAACTGACAATGGCCCTGGCTATACTGGAAAAAATTTTCAGTTGTTTTGTTCTCAGCTTTCTATTAACCATAAAATTGGAATTCCTTATAACCCCCAAGGCCAAGGAATTGTGGAACGTGCTCATCAGACTTTGAAGCACCAACTCACTTCTAAAATAAAAAAGGGGGAACTATGCTCCTGGACACCCGAGAATTATCTCAGCCATGCTTTATTCATTTTAAATTTTTTACAACTTGATGCTCAAGGCAGATCAGCAGCTCAGAGATTCTGGGACGCTGACTCAGCATTATCCAAACCTCAGGTTACTTGGAAAAGATCCTCTAACTAATATTTGGAAAGAGCCCAGACCCAGTTCTCATTTGGGGATGAGGGCATGTTTGTGTTTTTCCACAGGATGCCGAAACGCTGCGCTGGCTCCCGGAAAGGCTGGTACGGACGGCGGAAAAAGTCATTGATCAACCAAATGAAAGCGCTGACGATAGGAGACACCAAGAAACAGGCACCTCCCCGATGACTTCGCCTAAGGAGATGCGAAGACTAGCAAGAAAGGTTTGCAGTGCGACAAACCCGAGCAATCCTGCTGCTGTAGCGCTGTTCCTGATTACTCTTGCCAATGCTTTGATGGGTGTGGCAGAAGGCAACATCTTCATTTCCTGGGCACATTCTTATGCTGATTTTTACAACACATCTAATTGTTGGGTATGCGGGGCTATGCCACTATCGGTGATTGATGGTCTCCCCTGGTGGGTCTCTCCTCTAGGAGAAGGAGACCTAAATTCCTTGTGTGATTTCCTCATTCAAATGAAAGGCATGCATCACAGTATCACTAGTTTAAACGTGTCTACCCTGAGTTGGTGTAACGTGAAAACTGGATCCGGACATAATGTGACTTTTAATGCCTCGCACAGCTATGATGCCGTTGTTAAGGCATATGCTACCTATCTTAATAAAAACCAAAGAATCTCAGATTGGCTCCCGGAACATGGGAGAATACTATCAAATATGGGATGAATATTTTTGGATGACTCCAGAGAAAGGACAACTCATCACGTCTGCCGCCATCTGCTGGGAACAAAGAGAACATTTTCTCGGCTTCAATAATCAACCACTTAAAGTTACAGACCTCAAACCACTAGGATTCATGCCCATTTCTCTGTGTGAAAGGACTTTTGTTGTGACTCATACCCCAAACCGGCCTAATCTTTGGCCTGGTTCGGACTGGGCACTGAATCCAGGACTAAGATGGGTAGCCCCCAACGGGACCAAATGGATTTGTGGGAACAACATCTGGCCATGGCTCCCTGTTGGGTGGGTTGGACGATGCACAATAGGGCTTGTTTTTGCCCCGGGACATATTCGAACATCCTTTTTAACTACACCTGCTAACCTACCATACTTAAAAGCGCGATGGACTCGTGCAGTTTTCCAGTGGTATGACTATTTAGCAGCTGTATTTGTTCCTTCCATTGGTAATGTAGATATTATGACTCAGGTTAATGCACTTACAAATTTTACTCAGCATGCCTTGGAAGATGCTGAAAATGCCATAAAGGCTTTGAATGAGGAACAAAAACAGATGAGAAAAGCGGTGTTACAGAACAGACTGGCATTAGATATTCTTACTGCCACACAAGGAGGTACTTGTGCAGTGATTAAAATAGAATGCTGTGTGTATATCCCTGATTTAAGTAATAATGTGTCTGATGCTATACAAGACATGCAAAAAGAAGTGCATGCTATGTCTGATACCTCTGTGCCTTTTGGAGAAATCTTTTTGAGCTGGTTCAAGCCTGACTGGTGGAAAAATGTACTTTTATTGCTCTTTGTATTTCTGATTATACTTCTCTGTGGACCTTGCCTTTTACAATGCCTTATGAATTTTGTTACTGAAAGAATGTTAATGTTCTCTCGAATTATGGACAGGAAAGGAAGCACAAGATTCAGACCTGAGGTCTCATAAATGGGATGTGGAGAGGATTCCAGCTTGGGAAAAAGAAGGGGGAGCTGCGGGGGACTGACCCTGACACAGGGAGCCTCCGCCCCGTGGTGTTTCTCGAAGTCGCAGCAGGAAATCCTGGCTTAACTCGACTTGTGACGGTGAACTCAGGGAACTTCTCATGGTTCCTATGGGAAGGCAGGAATACTGTCGAGTTGGGAGATGCCTCTCAGGACTCAACTTGGATCGGTGAAATGGGAGGTCTTATCTCGAATTGAGGTGGGAACCAAAGGGTTGCTCTCCTGTTCTGACGTGGGTCTCGGGGTGTGTATGCCGTTTCAAACAGGGAGTCAGGTCTTGACTTGTGTGGAGATATGGAACTCTGATTGCCTCTCGAGTTGACAAAGGGGCTTCAGGCACCTCCGCGAGTTGAACTTTGGACCTGTGGCTCTTTTCTAATTAGCACCCAAAGCATCAGAACTTCCTTCGCGTTGTGAGTTGATCTCGACTGACATTCGAATCGGTTCAAGGGAGTCAGGTCTGATCTCGACTGGATGGGTAAATACGTGGTTTTTGAATTTTGACAAGACCCCTGGATTCCCCTCCAGTGTCAAATAGATACCAGCCTCGTCTCGAGGTGCGAAGGGGACGTCGGCATTTCTTTCCAAGTGAAGCAGGGCAATCGACTCTCATCTCAACTTGAGGAGGGGAAAATGGGGCTCTTCTTGACTTGCGGCGGGAAATTCAGCATTCCTCTTGAGTGGGGACGGGTATCTGGGGAAACTTCTGGAGTGTATTGGAGCATGTCAATTACTCTTTCGAGTTCCTAGAGGGAACGTGGGCTTGCTTTGGAAATGTAGCAGCATCAAAGGGGCACCTAAAGCGTGCAGGGGAGAATTTGGTGGGTTGGTTGGGTTGTGGCAGGAAGCTACAAGTTCCTCTCGAGTTGCGTGTCGACCTGGGGGACCTGCTAGTGTCTCCTAAGTTAATTCAAAGCTGGTTTGGTAATGCGAGGGGCACCTTGGGATTCCTCGAGCATGGCTTCAGGGATGAATAAGGCCTCATCTCGAGTTGAGGCGGGAACCTCTGGGTTCCTCTCTATTTCAGACATCAATCTCGGGGTCTCTGTGAACTTGGAAGAGAGGAGTCAGGCCTCATCTTGTGTTGAGGCATGAAAGTCCGCTTGTGTCGCAAGTGTATTATGGGGTTTCAGTCCATGTGGCGAGTTATATTTAGAACCTGTGGCTTTTTCCGGAGGATGTAACAGGGGTGTCAGTGCCCCTTAATGTTGTGGCTTCATCCTTGGGATTACATTCATAGAGGTGCCCGAGCATCGAGTCTTACCTTGAGTGGATGGGGAAATCGATGTCTTTCAGAATGTGGCACGACCCACGAGGCTTCCTCTCGATTTCAGTGTGAGACCAGGCTAATCCAGAAGTGTGATGGAAAGGTCGGGATTCATTTCCAGACAAAGCAGCGGAATCGATCCTCATGTCCAGATAAGAAGTGCAGAAGGGCTCAGATTAAGTTGTGTCAGAAATGTCAGTTTTCCTCTCTAGTAAAAACAGTATGTTGGGGAACATTTTGAGTTGCATCAAGGGTGTCAAGTACCGTTTCGAAATTTAAGAGGGAACGTGGGATTTCTCTCAAGATGCTGCAGTGGGAAAGGGCCTCATCTTCCGATGATGGGGGAACCTCGTAGTTTTCCTCGAGTTGCAGTGGAATTCCGGAGTTATGATGGGGAACTCAGGGAGCCTGTCATGTGGCCTCAGGGAAGACAAATCTCCATTCAAAATGGCGTTAGAGAGCTGGGGATTGCTCTCGAGTCGCTGCAGGGCAGAGAGATCTCTTCTAGTCTTCTAGGCGTGTGGCCAGAAACTCCGTGTACCCCTTCAAGGGCGCTAGGGATGTCGGGGTAGCATTCAAGCTTCAGTCGAGGAGTCAGGCCTCGTCTAGATTTGAAGCAAAGAATTCCTCTCTCCTCTTGAGTTGCCAAGGCTAGCACTTGAAGCCCACTGTGTTAACAAAAGGGAATCAAGCCTTCTGTGGAGTTTTGAGACAGGACTCGGGGTTGCTCTCTAGGCCCTGCAGGAAACGAAGGGCCTCATCTGGCGATGTCAGGGGAATCTCATGGTGTTTTCTCGAGCTATGGCTCAACGTGAGGCGTTTCTTTCAGGCTACAAGAGGGAACTCAGGGAGCCTCTCTTGTGGCCGCAGGGAAGTCCAGTCCACATTCAAGTGGTGATGAGGGCCCGGGATGGCTCTCGAGTCATGGCAGGGAAAGCGGGCTTCAAGATGTGTTGAAGGGGGTTTCTCGAGTTGCTGTAAGAATCCCTAGGTTCCCTGGGCTTGTGACGGTGACCTCTGGCAGCTTCCCTTGGTGCCTATGAGAAGGGGGAATACTGTGCATTTGAGAGGGTTGTCTTAGGATTCCCCTGGGTTCTGTGCCATGGAAGAGGGCCTCATCTGGAGGTGAGGCAGGAATCTCAGGCTTCTTCTCCTGTTCTGACATCGATCTCGGGGTCTTTTGGGGTTTTGAACATGGAGTTAGGCCTCGCCTTGTGTTGGGGCATGGAACTCAGCTTGCATCTCGAGGTGTTCATGGGGTATCAAGCCACTTGTCGAGTTGTCCTTGGAACCAGAAGCTCTTTCAGGAGGATGCACTCAGGGTGTCAGTGCCCCTTCGTGTGGTGACTTCATCCTCAGGGTTCCACTGGAACAGGTGTGCAGGCATTGGGACTTCTCTTCAGTGGACGGGGAAATCGGTGTCATTCAGAAGGTGGCACGAGCCACGATGCTTCCTCTTGAGTTTCCAAGTGAGACCGGCCTCCTCCTGAGCTGGAACTGGAAGGTCTGTATCCCTTTTCAAACAAAGCAGGGGGATCGATCTTCATGTCGAGATCAGGAGAGAAGAGTCTCAGAGGAAATTGTGCCAGGAACCTCGGTGTTCCTCTCCAATGAGACCAGTATGTTGGGCCACATTTGAAGTTTTCTCACGGCTCTGTAGTTCCATTTTGATGATCCAGTGGGTTCGTGGGATTTCTCTCAACACGCTGCAGCGGGAAATGGTCTCCTATGGCGATGACAGAGAAACCACGTGGTTATTCTCGACTTACGGCGTGATTCTGGAGTTAGGACCCAGAACTCAGGGAGCCTCTCTTGTGTCCCCAGGGAAGACTAATCTCCATTCAAAATGGCGTAGGAGAGCTGGGGATTGCTCTCGAGCTGCTGCAGGGCAAGGAGACCTCTTCCAGTCTTCTAGGCTTGTGTCCAGAAACACCGTGTTGCCCTTCAGGGACGCTAGGGATCTCGGGGTTGCATTCAAGCTTCAGCCAGGGAGTCAGGCCTCGTCTCGAGTTGAAACAAAGAACTCCCCTCTCCTCTCGAGTGGCCAAGGATAGCGCTTGAAGCTCATTGTGTTAAAAAAGAGGGAATCAAGACTTCTGTGGAGTTTTGACAGAGGACTCGGGGTTGCTCTCTAGGCCCTGCAGGAAAAGAAGGAACTCATGTGGCGATATCGGGAGAATCTCATGGTGTTTTCATGAGCTGCAGCTCAACCTGTGGCGTTTCTCTCGAACTACGACGTGGAACTCAGGGAGCCTCTCTTGTGTCCCCAGGGAAGTCCAGTCTCCATTCGAGTAGCGAGGAGGGCCCAGGATGGCTGTCGAGTCATGGCAGGGGAATCGGGCTTCAAGACCTGTTGAAGTGGGTATCCCGAAGTGTTTCTCGAGTTGCTGTAATAATCCCTAGTTTCCCTGGGCTTGTGACGGTGACCTTTGGCAGCTTCCCTTGGTGCCTATGAGAAGGTGGAATACTGTGCAGTTGAGAGAGTTGTCTTGGGATTCCCTGGGGTTCAGTGCCATGGAAGAAGTCCTCATCTGGAGGTGAAGCAGGAATCTCACGCTTTCTCTCCTGTTCTGACATCAATCTTGGTGTCTTTCGGGGTTTTGAACAGGGAGTTAGGCCTCTCCTTGTGTGGAGGCATGGAACTCCTCTTGCCTCTCGAGGTGATCATGGGGTATCAGGCCACTTGTCGAGTTGACCTTTGAACCAGAGGCTCTTTCGGGAGGATGCACACAGGGTGTCAGTGCCCCTTTGTGTGGTGACTTCATCCTCGGGGTACCATTGGAAAAGGTGCACAGGCATCGGGACTTCTCTTGAGTGGATGGGGAAATCGGTGTCTTTCGGAATGTGGCACGAACCACGAGGCTTCTTCTCGATTTTCCAAATGAGACTGGCCTCCTCCTGAGCTGGGACCGGAAGGTCGGGATCCCTTTCCAGACAAAGCAGGGGTATCGACCCTCATGTCGAGATCAAGAGGGAAGAAGGGGCTCAGAGGAAGTTTTGCCGGGAACCTCGGTGTTCCTCTCCAATGAGACCGGTATGTTGGGCCACATTTGAAGTTTCCTCAAGGCTCTCTAGTTCCGTTTCAATGATCTAGTGGGTTCATGGGATTTCTCTCAACACGCTGCAGTGGGAAATGGACTCCTTTGGCGATGACTGGGCAACCATGTGGTTGTTCTCGACTTACGGGCGGGATTCTCGAGTTACAATGGGGAAATCAGCGACCCTCTCGTGTGGCCCCATGGAAGACCAATATCCATTCAAAATGGCGTGGGAGAGCTGGGGATTGCTCTCGAGTCGCTGCAGGGCAAAGAGACCTCTTTTAGTCTTCTAGGCGTGTGTCCAGAAACTCAGTTTTCTCCTTCAGGGGCGCTAAGGTTCTCGGGGTTGCATTCATGCTTCAGCTGAGGAGACAGGCCTCATCTCGAGTTGAAGCAAAGAACTCCCCTGTCCTCTCATGTTCCAATGCTAGCTCCTGAAGCCCATTTTGTTAAAAAAAAAAAATTAAAAAGGGAATCAAGCCTTCTGTGGAGTTTTGAGAGAGGACTCAGGGTTGCTCTCTAGGCCCTGCAGGAAAAGAAGAATGTCATCTGGCGATGTCGATGGAATCTCATGGTGTTTTCTCGAGCTGCAGCTTGACGTGTGGTGTTTCTCTCGAGCTACGACGTGGAACTCAGGGTGCCTCTCTTGTCGCCCCAGACAAATGCAGTCCACAATCGAGTGGAAAGCAGGGCTCGGGATGGCTCTCAAGTCATGGCAGGGGAATTGGGCTTCAAGACATGTTGCAGGGCATATTTCGAGGTGTTTCTCGAGTTGCTATAAGAATCCCTAGGTTTCCTGGTCTTGTGACGGTACCTCTCGCAACTTCCCTTGGTACCTATGAGAAGGGGGAATACTGTGCAGTTGAGAAGGTTGTCTTGGGACTCCCCTGGGTTCAGTGCCATGGAAGAATGCCTCATCTGGAGGTGAGGCGGGAATCTCAGGCTTCCTCTTCTGTTCTGACAGTGATCCCGGGGTCTTTGGGGGTTTGGAACAGGGAATTAGGCCTCATCTTGTGTGGAGGCATGGAACTCTGCTTGCCTCTCTTGGGTTTCAGGCCACTTGTCCAGTTGTTCTTTGAACCAGCTGCTCTCTCGGGAGGATGCACCCAGGGTTTCAGTGCCCCTTCGTGTGTTGACTTCATCTTCGGGGTTCCATCAGAAAAGGTGACCAGGCATTGGGCTTCTCTTGAGTGGATGGGGAAATCGATGTCTTTTGGAATGTGGCACGAACCACGAGGCTTCCTCTCGACTTTACAATTGAGACTGGCCTCCTCTTCAGGTGGGACTGGAAGGTCGGGATCCCTTTCCAGACAAAGCAAGGATATTGACCCTCTTGTCGAGATCAGGAGGGAAGAAGGTGCTCAGAGAAAGTTTTGCCGGGAACTTTGGTGTCCTCTCCAATAAGACCAGTATGTTGGACCACATGTGATGTTTGTTTAAGGCTCTCTATTTCCGTTTTCATGATCCAGTGGGTTCGTGATTTTTCTCTCAAGATGCTGCAGCGGGAAAGTGCCTCATCTGATGATGACTGGGCTACCACGTGGTTGTTCTCCACTTACTGCAGGATCTCGAGTTACAACAGGGAACTCAGGGAGCCTCTCGTGTGACCCCAGTGAAGACCAATCTCCATTCAAAATGGCGTGGGAGAGCTGGGGATTGGTCTAGAGTCGCTGCAGGGCCAAGAGACTTCTTCTAGTCTTCTAAGCTTGTGTCCAGAAACTCCGTGTTCCCCTTCAGTGGCGCGAGGGATCTCGGGGTTGCATTCAAGCTTCAGCCTGGGGGTCAGGCCTCGTCTCGAGTTGAAAGAAAGAATTCCCCTCTCCGCTCGAGTTGCCAAGGCTAGCTCTCAAAGCCCATTGTGTTAAAAAAAAAAAAAAAAAAAAAATCAAGCCTTCTGTGGAGTTTTCAGAGAGGACTCGGTGTTGCTCTCTAGGCCTTGCAGGAAAAGAAGTGCCTCATCTGTCGATGTCAGGGAAATCTAATGGTGTTTTCTCGATCTGCGGCTCGACACGTGGCGTTTCTCTCGAGCTAAGACGGGGAACTCAGGGAGCCTCTCATGTGGCTCCAAGGAAGACGAATCTCCTTTCAAAATGGATTGGGAAAGCTGGCGATTGCTTTCAAATCGCTGCAGGGCAAAATGACCTCTTCTAGTATTTAGGCGTGTGTCCAGAAACTCCTCGTTCCCCTTCAGGGGCGCTAAGGATGTCGGGGTTGCTTTCAAGCTTCAGCCGGGAGTCAGGCCTCGTCTCGAGTTGAAACAAAGAACTCCCCTCTCCTCTCAAGTTTCCAAGGGTTGCTCTTGAAGCCCTTTGTGTTAAAAAAAAAAAAAAAAAAGAGAGAGAGAGAGAGAATCAAGTGTTTTGTGGAGTTTTGAGAGAGGATTCGGGATTGCTCTCTAGGCCCTGCCAAAAAGAAGGGCGTTATCTGGCGATGTCGCGGGAATCTCATGGTGTTTTCTCGAGCTCCCGCTCGATGTGTGGCATTTATCTCGCGCTATGACGGGCAACTCAGGGAGCCTCGATTGTGGCCCCAGCGTAGTCCAGTCCCCATTTGACTGGCTAGGAGGTCCCGGGACGGTTCTTGAGTCATGACAGGGGAATCGGGCTTCAAGATGTGTTGAAGAGGGTACCTGGAGGTGTTTCTTGAGTTGCTGCAAGAATCCCTAGGTTCCCTTGGCTTGTTATGCTGACCTCTGGCAGCATCTCTTGCTGCCCATGAGAAAGGGGAATACTGTGCAGTTGAGAGGGTTGTCTTGGGAATCCCCTGGGTTCAGTGCCATGGAAGAGGGCCTCATCTGGAGGTGAGGCGGGAATCTCAGGCTTCCTCTCCTGTTCTGTCATCGATCTCGGGGTCTTTGTGTTTTTTGAACAGGGAGTTAGGCCTCGTCTTGTGTGGAAGGATGGAACACCGCTTGCCACTCGAGTTGTTCACTGGGTGTCAGGCCACTTGTCGAGTTGTACTTGGAACCAGTGGCTCTTTCAGGAGGATGCACCCAGGGTGTCAGTGCCCCTTCTTGTGGTGACTTCATCTTCGGGGTGCCAATGGAAAAGATTCTCATGCACCGGGTCTTCTCTTGAGTGGACGGGGAAATTGGTGTCTTTAGGAATGTGGCCTGACCCACGAGGCTTCCTCTCAAATTTTCAAGTGAGAGCTGCCTCCTCCTGAGGTGGGACTGGAAGGTTGGATCCCTTTCTAGACAAGGCAGGGAGATCGACCCTCATGTCGAGATCAGGAGGGAAGAAGGGGCTCAGAGGAAGTTGTGCCGGGAACCTCGGAGTTCCTCTCCAATGAGACCGGTATGTTGGGCCACATTTGAAGATTTCCTAAGGCTGTCAAGGTCCGTTTCGATGATCCAGTGGGTTCGTGGAATTTCTCTCAAGAAGCTGCAGCGGGAAAGGGCCTCATCTGGCGATGACTGGGCAACCACGTGCTTGTTCTCAACTTATGGCGGGATTCTTGAGTTACGTCGGGGAACTCAGGGAGCCCCTCGTGTGGCCCCAAGGAAGACTAATCTCCATTCAAAACGGCGTGGGAGAGCTGGAGATTGCTCTCGAGTCACTGCGGCGCCAAGAGACCTATTTTAGTCTTCTAGGCGTGTGTCCAGAGACTCTTTGTTCCCCTTCAGGGGCGCTAAGGATCTCGGTGTTGCTTTCAAGCTTCAGCTGGGTAGTCAGGCCTCGTCTGGAGTTGAAACAACGAACTCCCCTCTCCTCTCGAGTTTCCAAGGCTAGCTCTTGAAGCCTTTTATTAAAAAAAAAAAAAAAAAAACACACAACGGGAATCAAGCCTTCTTTGGAGTTTTGAGAGAGGACTTGGGGTTGCTCTCTAGGCCCTGCAAGAAAAGAAGGGCATTATCGGGCGATGTGTAGGGAATCTCATGGTGTTTTCTCGAGCTCTGACTCGACGTGTGGCGTTTCTCTGGAGCTACAACGGGGAACTCAGGGAGCCTCGCTTGTGGCCCCAGGGTAGTCCAGTCCCCATTCGAGTGGCTAGGAGATCCCGGGCCTGTTCTTGAGTCACTGCAGGGGAACTGGGCTTCAAGACGTGTTGAAGAGGGTATCTCGAGTTGTTTTTTGAGTTGCTGCAAGAATCCCTAGGTTCCCTTGTCTTGTGACGCTGACCTCTGGAAGCATCTCTTGCTGCCAATTAGAAAGGGGAATTCTGTGCAGTTGAGAGGGTTGTCTTGGGATTTCCCTGGGTTCAGTGCCATGGAAGAGGGCCTCATCTGGTGGTGAGATTGGAATCTCAGGCTTGCTCTCCTGTTATGTCATCGATCTCGGGGTCTTTGGGTGTTTTAAACAGGAAGTTACGCCTCATCTTTTGTGGAGGCATGGAACCCCGCTTGCCACTCGAGTTGTTCATTGGGTGTCAGGCCACTTGTCGAGTTGTACTTGGAACGAGTGGCTCTTTCAGGAGGATGCACTCAGGGTGTCAGTGCCCCTTCGTGTGGTGACTTCATCCTCGGGGTTCCATTGGAAATGGTGCCCAGGCATTGGGACTTCTCTTGAGTGGACGGGGAAATCGGTGTTTAGGAATGTGGCCCAACCCACGAGGCTTCCTCTCAAATGTTCAAGTGAGAGCGGCCTCCTCCTGAGGTGGGACTGGAAGGTTGGATCTCTTTCTAGACAAGGCAAGGAGATCAACCCTCATGTCGAGATCAGGAGGGAAAAGGGGGCTCAGAGGAAGTTGTGCCGGGAACCTCGGGGTTCCTCTCCAATGAGACCGGTATGTTGGGCCACATTTGAAGATTTCCTAAGGCTGTCAAGGTCCGTTTCGATGATCCAGTGGGTTCGTGGAATTTCTCTCAAGAAGCTGCAGCGGGAAAGGGCCTCATCTGGCGATGAATGGCAACCACGTGTTTGTTTTCGACTTACGACAGGATTCTCATGTTACGTCAGGGAACTCAGGGAGCCCCTCGTGTGGCCCCAGGGAAGACCAATCTCCATTCAAAATGGCGTGGGAGAGCTGGGGATTGCTCTCGAGTCGCTGCAGGGCAAAGAGACCTATTCTAGTCTTCTAGGCGTGTATACAGAAACTCCTTGTTCCCCTTCAGGGGCGCTAATTATCTCGGGGTTGCTTTCAAGTTTAAGCCGGGGAGTCAGGCCTCGTCTCGAGTTGAAACAAAGAACTCCCCCTCTCGTCTTGAGTTTCCAAGGCTAGCTCTTGAAGCCGTTTTTGTTAAAACAAAAACAAAAAAACGGGAATCAAGCCTTCTGTGGTGTTTTGAGAGAGTACTCGGGGTTGCTCTCTAGGCCCTGCAAGAAAAAAAGGGCGTTATCTGGCGATGTCAGGGGAATCTCATGGTGTTTTCTCGAGCTCCGGCTCGACTCGTGCCATTTATCTCGAGCTACCATGGGGAATTCAGGAGCCTCGCTTGTTGCCCCAGGGTAGTCCAGTCCCCATTCGAGTAGCTAGGAGGTCCCGGGACAGTTCTCGATTCACGGCAGGGGAATCGGGCTTCAAGACATGTTGAAGAGAGTATCTCGAGGTGTTTTTTGAGTTGCTGCAAGAATCCCTAGGTTCCCTTGGCTTTTGACGCTGACGTCTGGCAGCACCTCGTCCTGAAAATTAGAAAGGGGAATACTGTGCAGTTGAGAGGGTTGACTTGGGATTCCCCTGGGTTCAGTGACATGGAACAGGGCCTCATCTGGAGGTGAGGCGGGAACCTCAGGCTTTCTCTCCTGTTCTGACATCGATCTCCCAGTCTTTGAGGGTTTTGAACAGGGAGTTAGGCCTCGTCTTGTGTAGAGGCATGGAACTCCACTTGCCTCTCGAGGTGTTCATGGGGTGTCATGCCACTTGTAAAGTTGTACTTGGAACCAGTGGCTCTTTCAGGAGGATGCACCCAGGGCGTCAGTGCCCCTTCGTGTGGTGACTTCATCCTCGGGGTTCCACTGGAAAAGGTGCCCAGGCATCGGAAGTTCTCTTGAGTGGACACGGAAATTGGTGTCTTTCTGAATGTGTCACGAACCATGAGGCTTCATCCTGTGTTTCAATCTAAGTCCGTTCTCTTCCTGAGTTGAGACAGTAAGGTTGGGATCCGTTTCCAGACAAAGCAGAGGAATTGACCATCATGTGGAGGTCAGGAATGGAAACAGGGCTCAGATTAAGTTGTGCCTGGAAATTCGTTGATACTCTCGAATGAAATCGGTATGTTAGGGATACTTTTCGAGTTGCATCAAGGTTGTCAAGTACCATATCGAATTTCAAGAGGGAAAGTGGGATTGCTCTCGAGGCACTTCAGGGCGAAAGAAACTCATCTCTCGATTATGGGGGAACTTTGTGCTTTTTCTCGAGATGCGGTCAGAATTTCGAGTTATGACTCAGAATTCAGGGAGCCTCTGGTGTTGCCCCAGGGAAGCTCAATCTCCATTTGAGTTGCGAGGGTGTCTGGAGTTTGCTCTCAAGTTACTGCAGGGCAAATAGACCTAATCTAGGCTTCTGTCCAGAAATTACGTATTTGTCTCCAGTGGTGACAGGGATCTCAGTGTTGCATTCAAAGTTCACCCGTGGAGTCAGGCCTCGTCTTGAGTTGAAGCATAGAACTCCGGTCTTCTCTCGAGTTGCAACGGCTATCTCTTGGAGCCCATTGATGGCCTCAAGGGAGTCAAGTCTCCTGTGAAATTTTGAGAGGGGCTTGGGATTGCTCTCTAGGCCCTTGCAGGAAAGGAAGGCACTCAGCTCCAGATGATGGAGCAGTCTCGTGGTTTGTCTCGAGCTCTGTCGCCACGTGTGGTGTTTCTCTCATGTTACGATGGGCAATTCAGGGAGCCTCTCGTGTGGCCTAAGCGAAGTCCAGCCTCCCTTCGAGTGGAGTATCCCTCTTCAGATACTACACCAGGTGTCACATGGCCACAGTCTCCCTGGTTAACAACTTTACAGACCCTGAACATGGAATCACATGTCCACATTCTGCAGGGTGAATGTCCTCCAAGACCCTGAACCTGAGGTCACATATCCACAGTTTCCAAAGTGAACCCACCACAAGACCCTGCACCTCGAGTTACAAGTCCAGTGTCAAGGCTGAACTCACCTCCCAAACACTTGTCCTGTGTTCACACACCCACAGGATCCATGTGGACTGCTTTGAAGTACCTGCACCTGGGGTCACATGTTAAAATTCTTGTTGACACGGCTCATACCCCACACTTGGATTCACATGTCGACAGTCTCCAGGTTGACTACACCTTACCAGGTTCACAAGTCCATGTTAATCTGGGTGACACCTTCCAAGAGCCTGTATGTGTGGTCACACATCCACAGTCTCCTTGGTGTGAACTCTCCCCAGACCTGGGACCTTGGGCACATGTCCACTGGCCCCAGGGTAACCCCACTTTCCAGAACCTGTACCTGGGGTCGCATGTCTAGGGTCTAAAGGGTGACCCACCTCACAGATCCTCCACCTGGGGTCACACATAAACGGTATCCAGGATGAGACTACCTACAGACTATGTACCTGGTGTCACATGACAACACTGCCCAGTGTGACATCTCCTCCCAGACCCTGCACCTAAGGTCCCATGTCCACAAGATCCAGGGGTTCCCCCTCCCACACCCTGGACCAGGGACACATTTCTACAGTCTGAAGTGTGACTCCATCTCCTAGAAACTTCACATGGTGTCATACATAAACAGTCTCCAGGCTAACCCCCACTTGATCATCTACCTGGGGTCAAATTTCTGTAGTATCCAGGGGGAATCCCTCCCAGACCACATACATGGGATCACATGTCCACAGTCTATAGTATGAGCAAACATCCAGACTCTGTACCTGAGGTCTCAGGACCACAGTGTCCTGTGACACCACCTTCCAGTCCCTGCACTTAGGTTGACATGTCCAGAATCTTCAAGGTAACCCCCTCCCAGACCATTCACCTGATGTAACAATCCACAGTCCCCAGAGTGACCCCACATCCCAGATCCTGCATCTGGTTTCACACATCATAGGGTCTGCAGGGAGAGGACCCTCCCCAGACCCTGCATTTTGGGTCACACATTCATAGTCCTCAGGGTGACCACACCACCCAGACCCAGTAACCAGAAACACTTGCACACAGCCCCACCTTCAAGACCCTATCCATGGAATTTCACGTCCATAGTCTCCATGATGAACCACTCTCAGATCATGCACCTGGGATCACACACCCACAGTTTCCAGGGTGACCCCTTTTTCCCCAGCATCAGGGGCTATATGACCACAGTCTCCATGTTCACACCCGACATCAGATCCTTTACAGAGTGTCACATGTCTACAGTTTCCCTGATGAACCCCTTCATAGACCCTATTCATAGGGTCACATGTTGGTACTCTCCAGAGTGAACACTCTCCCAGACCCTGCTCCAGGGTTCTCATGTGCACAGTCTCCATGGTGACCCCACCTCTAAGACACTTCACCTGGCTTTACACATCCACAGGCTCCAGGGTCAGCCTCTACCCCATACACTGCATTTTGGTCTCCTGTCAACATTCTTCAGGGAGAAATATCCTCACAGAACCTGCACCTGGGGTCACGTGTCCACAGTCTCCACATAGAGCCCTTTCTCCAGACCCTGAACATGGTGTTAGATGACCACATTCCAGGGGGACCCTTACTTCCAGACCTTTCACCTGAGGTCACACATCCACAGGCTAAAGGGTCACCCCTTTGAAATACAAGCACCTGGCATCAATTGTCCACAGTATCCTTGGTGACACCTTGCCCAGACTCTGTACCTGGGGTCACATTTCCAGTTTCAAGGGTAACCGCCTCTGCCAAACCCTACACCTGGGGTCACATGTCCACTTTATCCATGGTGACCCCACCTCACCAGAACTTTTCCCTCTGATCACATGTACATAGTCTCCATGGTGATCAGCACTCCCAGACTTTGAAACTTTGGTCACATATCCAGTCTCCAGGGTGACACCCCATCCCCCTGACCAATATCTGTGGATATAGTCCACAGACTTCAGGGTGACACTACCACATTATTCCGAGCACCTGGGATGACACGGCCACAGTTTCCATTGTGAGCTCCCCTCCCAGACCATATGCTGGTGTTACATGTCTATAGTTTCCAGGGTGACACCATCCCAGATTCTGTATCTGAGATCACATGTCTTCAGTCACAAGGGTGACCTCTCCCAGGCACTGTATTTGAGGTCACATATCTAGTCTATACTGTGTGCATTCTCTCAGACCCAGTACCTGGTGACACATGTCCATAGTCTCTGGGGTTCTGCCATTTCAGAAACCTTCTACCTGGGGTCGTATGTCCACATTCTCCAGTGTGACACCCCGTGCCATACCCTGGATCTGGTGTCCACATGTCCACAGTCTCCAGAGCGAAAATCTTCCCCAGATTGTATACTTTCAGTCACACATTCACATTTTGCAGGGTGACCCAACCTCACTGACCCTGGTCTGCGGTATCAGGACCACAGTCTTGAGGTGATCTAACCTTACAGACCTTGCCTCTGGGTTCTCATAACCACAGTCTCCAGGGTAAACCCCTCCCAGAACCTGCACCAGAGGTAACATATTCGCAGTCTCCAGGGTGACCCCATCTCACTGACCATATATCTGGGGTCATATGTCCACAATCCTTGGGTGAGACCCTCCCAATAACCTTCACATTCAGTCACACATCCAGAGTCTCGAGGCTTACCACACCCCCCAGACTCTGCACCTGGGGTCACATTTCACAGTCGCTAGGATGACACATCTCCACAGACCCTGAACCTGGTGTCATACAGGCACAGTCTCTGGGATGACCCCATCCACCAGACCCTGCCCCTGTGGAAACATGTCCATAACTGGCAGGATAACCCCACTTCCTATACCCTACACCTGGAGTTGCACATCCACAGTTTCTATGGTGACTCCCTTCTAAGCATGCATCATGGATCACGTGTCCACAGTCTCCAGGTACAGCACCCTCCCCTAAATCTTCACTTTGGATCACATATCCACAGTCCTCAGGGTGACCCCACTTCCCAGATGAATGAAAGGCATAAAACCAGAGTGCTTTTTCAGACATCTGTCTATCAGCAACTGTCTAGATTCTAAGATGTGAGAACTCCAGTTTTACAAGAGGCCCTGATTTCCAGGGTCATAGGCAGTATATTTCCCTGCATTTTCTGAGCCTTGTGAACCCATTCCTAGCTTATATTGGGTGTGCCCCTGAGGAAACAGGCTTGGGAAATTGTCTAAGAGTGCTGAATGCCATACTGTTGTTACCTTGATTAGTTGACATTCTAATGGAAATAATCCTGCAGCAAGGAGTTGCAAGATGCCTGCTTACACAAGAAATCGAAAAAGTTTGACCAAACCTATTGATGTCATAAGCAGGAAAACATCATTTGAATGGATTATTAGGCAGCTGCCAGCCCACACCCTTTTAGCACCAACAGAGAGAAAATGCTAATTTTGCCAACAAGGTTCAATAACCAGGTTCACACTCAGTATGTGTCTTTGTGGTATCCAAGAATTTTCCAAACAGACCTAGGATCACTGGATCTCTCCTACAGAGATAACGTGATGGAAATTTACTCTGAAGGGTGAGTCTGGAGGTGAGTACTTCTCCAAGGACACAGCTGGAAGGCCCCACAGCAAAGCCACAGAAGTGGAGCCCAGAACCAAAGTCAACTATGAATCTGACTGAATCCCTTTGCGACTGTTGCCAAAAGCCTCTGATCATCATGAACAAGCTTCCTGACTCCCTACCAGGCAAAGATGCCCACTCCAGTAAACATCCGATGTGCTCCAACTAATCACCTAACATCAACCTTCCAGCAGGAATTGTCTTTGTCTTGAAGCCACAAAAGCAGTCGACTTTCCTTAGTCTGTAAGCAGGTTGGCCTGCTGCACTCACAGTGCCCACTTTGTCTGTGCTCTTTGTTCTTAATAAAAACTCACTCCCTTCTGAGACACTCTATGTCTGAAAATTCTTTCCAACTCGTACTCAGATTGTTTGAACAAGTCTCCCATCACCAGGGCTGCTTTTCTGGATCACACTCACCATTTGTTTTCCACTCCCAACTCAGAGCACAAAGGCCCTCTCAGCCTGGTCCTTCCCTTTCACATTCCACTGTTCCTGGGCAGGCTGTCTTATGTGAACTGGAGAGGCCTCTGTACTGTCATGAGGAAGAAACAAGAGGTACCCATGTAGTCTCCCATACCAGCACAGCAACCAGTACACCGAAACTGAACTCTTCACTCTAGATGGGCCTGGGGGTGTTTTAGGGGAAATCCCCCAACATGTCCTTGTTCTCATCTAATCCCAGCACTGTCCACGTGAGAATCACTAAGCTACTCTGTGATGACTGCACAGAGAGGATACTTGTTCACTCGCACCTCCCAGGAACAAGGGAGTCTTATGCGCAGACACCTTCCAGGAAAGTGGGTTCAGCTGGACAGTTATCCCACAGGGCTCAGCATCAAGGAACTGTCCACAAACTTCTCACTGCAGAGCACCCCCAACCCCTCAGTTGGACAGATCTGATTTTGAGCCCCTCGGGGCAGGATATGAGGTAACAAACAACAGCTTCTTGGCAAGTCTGTGACCCTGGGCTTCACTGTATGCAGCCTCCTTCCAGCAGGTTTTCGAGAAGCTTCCATTGCACCTGGGCACTGAACCTGTCTTCACCCACCAACCCCTCCTGTCCCTGACCCCTGGGTCTCTCTCATTAGAAAAAGTTCTTCCTGAAACTCTCTCCCAATTTTGAGCCAGATAAAATGATTAGAAAACAAGTAAGAGCTGCAGCTCCATATCCATCCTTACCCTCAGGACCCACAGGTGTTCCTAGAACCTTGACAAGCACAATGAGGCCCATTTTCTAAAAGCACAAGCCCATACGGAAAATGATTGGCTGACCTGGCTGTCCTGCCCTTTACACATGTGTGTGGGTTGAGGTGTATATAAACCCACTCAAGTGCTTGCAGCTGTACTTGATGCCGTCTTTTCTGCTTAGACATTACAGAGCCCGTTTGGTGAGCGAGAGTGAGGGGCCATGGCATTTCAGGGGATCTGGTCTGTGTGGGGCTCTGCTGGACGTTCTTCAGGAAGTTCTAGGCTTTCATTTTCTAAGGATGGGCTGTGTCTCCTGCTGGTGCTGTTGGAAATTGTTTCAGGCAGAAGTGAGGAAGCATGAAACCAGGCAGTGGGAGCAGGACAGGAGGAGTAACTGAGGTAGGAAAGTGGAAAGCTTTCAGAAGATCACCCAGGCCAGGACCATCCTGCCTGACCTACAGGAGCCAACTCGGTAAGCATGCTGTCACTGGAGGGGTTCCAATCATTTTCTCTATCCTGTGAGGTCTTTGCACATATTCAGGTGTTTACCTATGAAGTGTGGATGAGGTTCAGGAGTGGCTAGCCAGGGGTCAGCCAGCATTTCCTTAGAGATGACTCTGTGGGGTTCCCCCAGCTACACTGAAGACCCTTGTTGGGAGGTATGGGGTAGGGATTGTGGAAGGGCTGCTGGCTTCACATGCATAAGTCCCCACCGCTGACCATTTTCAGAACTGCTCATCCCTGGAGTAAGCATCCTAATTGGATTTTCACCTGTTTAACTAGTGACTTCTGTATTAGCAATATGAACAGTGATAAGAAAATATCCTCAGTCAGGACTGAGATGTTACACCACATGTACCAGTATAAGAGCCTGAGGAGGTGTGTGCAGCCAGTACCCCTAGTGACAGGCTTCAGACTTGGCACCTCAACAACTCTGACGGCCAGCTACTTCGTTAGCATTTCTGAGGGCCCAGTGCTGACTCTAAGGTTCTGTAATCCACCCTCCATCTTCCTTTAGTGATATCCACACTTCTAAGATTCTAAAGAGCAGGGTCTGTGTGGCTGCTCTGTGGCTTCTCTAACAAATAATCACAAGCTGGGAGGGTTTAAAAAAAAAAAAAAAATCAGAAATGTATCCTCCCCCAATCCTGGAGAACAGACACCTGAGATCAACAAGTCACAGGGCTGAGGTCTCTCCAGAGACTACAGGATAGGGTCCTTCTTGCCTTTTCCAGCTTCAGGGGCTCCAGGGGTCCCTGGGCTTGTTTTCCCCTCCCTCCTATCTCTGCCTTTGCCTTTAAAAGGCTTCTCCTCTGTGTCCTCTTTCGTCTCTTTGAAGGACTCTGTCAGTTGGATTGAAAGTCACCCAAACCCTAGATTACCTTACCATGATAACCTTAGCTACATCTACTAAGACCCTTTTCCCAGATATGGCACTGTTCTGCGGGGACACATCTTTAGTGGCCATCATTCACCTCATTCTCTGTGTATCAAATAACCCTCATTTTAGGAGAACACAACAGGCTCATATAGATGGACACACACGTGGAGTTTGGATAGAATGAGGCCCTTGGAGTCACCTGAAATGGATGCAGGCCTCGCTTCATCAGGCGAGGGTAATCACAGGTAGAAATGGGGCATGCCTTATTAAGGTTTCAAAAAGCCCACGTTGGGGTGGAATGTGAGATGCACCCTGGTGGCAGGGAGCTTTATCAGGGCCTGATGGAGGGGTTAGGTTTGGGCCAGGGCTGCAGATGTCGAAGGGAGTTCGTGTGGGTGTTGGCCATATGCCCTGGAGGAGGAGCTCACAGTCACTGGGGCACAAGGAACTAGGAACCTGGGAGGACTTAATGCTCCTGAACCTGAAGAGGAAACGCTTAAATTTTACATCACCTCCTACTCCTTCTGCCTCTATAACTCAGCTTCCTCCTTGCAAAGTCTGGTTCATGTAGGTCACGTAGTCTCAGATAGGGGAACTTACAATACTTGGAGCTGGAGCCGGCCTCCTTCACCCTTTTCCTGGCCCGTGCAAGCCTACTTGATCATGTCTGTTCATGATAATGCAGATCTGCTTCCCTGACATTCCCTGCACCAAGTGGAACTTCCCAGTCTGCTGGAACACTTCCAGTGGCTGTGGGTGGCCACTGACAGGACTCTGGCCTCCTGAAGATCCACTGAGGCTTCAGCTACAGGACAGTGTGAGGTTCAGTTCAGGCTGAGAGGACCCACGTGGTTTCAGCTTTGGGACATGGTGGGGTTCAGCCCAGGTGGATAGAAGTCTTGCTTGCTCAGAACCCACTGGGGCTTCAGTTTTGGTGCGTTGAAGGGTTCAGTTCAGACTGACCGAGTCTGGCCTCCTCAGGACCCACTTGGGCTTCAGTTTGGAGGCATGGTGGGGTTCAGTTGAGGCTGATGGGAGCCTTGTCCCTCAGGATGCACCTGGGCTTCACTTTTAAGGCATTGTGCAATTCAGTTGAGGCTGACAGGACTCTGATATCCTCAGGATGCATTGGGGCTTCAGTTTTGGAACATTGTGGGGTTCAATTGAGTCTGATGGGAGTCTAGTTTCCTCAAGACCTGCAAGGAGGTGGTGCTACTGAAGGAAAATGTGAGGGAAATAGGGAAGAAACTTTCTGTGTGCAGCTGTTGCTGAAAGTCTGCCTTACCAGAACTCAGGACTGTTAGGGCTTGATGTGGAAAGTTATGGGATTGTAGTCAGTTTTTGTCTGTGGTATAAGATGGTGTCCTGTGTTATTCCTTGGTGTGTGTTTTCTATTTTTCCCAGCACGTTTTATTGTGTGGGGGAGAATGTCCTTTCCTTCATGGATGTTCTTAATTCCTTTCTTTTAAATTAATTACCATGTACCTGTATGTTTACTTTTAAGCTCTATTGTCTCTGTGCCTATTTCTGGGCCAATTGCACACGTCTTGTGGTGCCTTTAGTTGTATACTCTAGATTGAAGTCAGGGATGGAGATGCCGCCAGCCTATTCTGCTTTCTCAGAGTCCCTTTGGCTCTTCTGGTTCCTTTTTAGTGCCACACAGATGTAAAATCTGCTTTAGTTTCTGTGAAAATTGTCATGGAAATGTTGGCACTGATTGCATGAATATGTACATTGGTTTGGTTAGTATGGATATTTTAATGATATTTTCACCCATAAACAAGGGATATCTTTTCACTTGTATCCATTCAATTTTTTTCATCATTGTCTTGTATTTTTTAGCTTGCAGGTCTTTCAAGTCCTTGGTTAGATTTCTAGATTTTTAGCTGGGTGTGTGTGTGGATGAAATTGTAAAAGGGAATATTTTCTTAATTTCTGTTTCTAATAGTTCATTATTAGTATAGGAATTCACAAATGATCTTGCAGTTCTTCCGACTTTTGTATTTTTGGCCCTGCAGTTCGACATGTTGGATCTTAGGTCCTTGACAAAGGATCAAACCCGTACCCCATGCAGTGGAAGAGCAGAGTCTTAAACACTGGACTGACAGACAAGTCCATGAATTTGCTTTTTAGTTCTGAAATTTGCTGTGGTATCGTGTTATGTGGAAAACTAAAATTAAGACATCTCATAGTTTTAGTTCCATCTGGGTCATCCACAGCACCCAAGGCATGGTGTCTACTAATATGCTCTTTGTACGGTGCTTTTTAATACCATGTGGACTAGTACAAGGCAATTAGCATCTCTACTTTTGTTGAATTTGATTTGGTTAACTCTTGGCCTCTATTGCAATGTTCAATGTCATCTCTGATTTTCTGGCATGTGACGTACATGGTTGTATTGAACAGTAATTTACTTTCTAGTAAAATTTCATATGTTTAAACTTTAAATAGTGGCACAAAGCTTTCTACATTCATAGCAAATACTGCAATGTGTTTTGCCCAAAACAGGAGCACTTTCCCAGGGAACAAGCCCATAACCCCAAAATGGGGGATAATTGCTGTTTTCACATTAGAATCCTATCCATAGGACCAGTTCAGGTTTCATCAGCTGCCCAAGATTTGTGAAAATGTCTTTCTCCATTCTAATGCAGTTTTTATTTTCTGGAGCTATCACTGGGACTTTCCCTCATATGAAAAACCTTCATGGATTTAAAGTGACAAGATGACTATGATCAAAGTGGCTTTTTCTGTGTGGTTTCTTTCTCTGAAATAAGCACTGTTTTCAGTGCTTTTCCATGTTGTTCCATGTGTCATTTTTTCACTGAGCTTACAGACATATAAGAACATTTATCATTTGGGTCATTTTAAGTATGCACTTTTATAGCATTAACTGCACTCACTTTGTAAAAATTTCCCCACCATATATCACGAGTAACTTTTCTTTTTCCTGAAGTGACACTGTAACCATTAAACACTCACCACTCTCAATCTCTAGCCATGTTATTCTACTTGGAATTTGTCTTATATGGATACCTCATACTAGTGGAATCATATAATAGTTTTCCTTTGTGTCGGGCTTCTTTCACTTGGCACAATAACTTGAAGTTTCATCCACATTATAGCATGTGTGATAGTTATCTTGTTTTTAAAAGTTGAATCATATTCCATTGTGTTTATACTACATTGTGCTTGTCCAGTCATCTGTTGAACCCGTGTGTTGTTTGCACCTTTTGGTTACTATGAATAATGCTGCTATTAATATGAGGTTTGAATATCTGTTCTGATTCTTGGTTTTAAATATTTGGGTGTACAGCCTGGACCTGACTGGATAGATTTTATGTTAACTTTCTGTTTATGTTTTTGAGAAGCCCCCTGTTTTCTGCAGCTGTAGCACTATTTTACTATATTCCTTTCTATGGCAGAGTCATTCATCTTATGTATGGGTCTACCCTTCCATTGATGTGTTGGTGGGCATTTTCATTGTTTTTAACATGGGCTCTCAAGAACACTGCCACTGTAAATATTGGTGTACAAGTTTATAATTGAACATTTGCTTTAAATTCTTTGGATGTGTATATAGGAGTGGAGTTGTCAAAACATATGAAAATTCAGTTCAGTTACTCAGTCATGTCCCACTTTTTGTGACCCCCATGGACTGCAACACACCAGGTTTTCCTATCCATTACCAACTCCTAGATCTTACTCAAACTCATGTCCATCGATTTGGTGATGCCATCGAACCATCTCATCCTGTTATCCCCTTCTACTCCTACCTTCAGTCTTACCCAGCATCAGGGTCTTTTCCAATGAATCAGTTCTTCATATCATGTGGCCAAAGTATTGCAGTTTCATTTTCAGCATCAGTCCTGTAATGAATATTCAAGGCTGATTTTCCTTAGGTTTGACTGGTTGCATCTCCTTGCAGTCCAAGAGTTTCTCAAGAATTTTTCCAGCACCACAGTTCAAAAGCATCACTTTTTAGGCACTCAGTTTTCCTTTTAGTCCAGCTCAAACATGTATACATGACTAATGGAAAACCATGGCTTTGAGTACACAGATTTTGTTGGTAATGTCTCTGCTTCTTAATATGTTGTCTAGGTTGATCATAACTTTTCTTACCAGGAGCAGGTGTCTTTTTATTTCATGGCTGCAGTTACCGTCTGCAGTGATTTTGGAAACCCTGAAAATAATGTCTATAACTGTTTCCATTGTTTCCCCATCTATTTGCCATGAAATTATGGGACCATATTCCATGATCTTAGTCTTCTGAATACTGAGGTTTTGTTTTGTTTTGTTTTTACTCTTCTTTCAAGAATGATTAATTGATTGATTGAATTTACTTTACAATATTGTATAGGTTTTTCCATAAATTGACTTGAGTCTGCAATGAGTGTACATGTGTTCCCATCCTGAATCCCCTCCCATATCCCTCCATATCCCATCCCTCTGGGTCACTCCAGTGCACCAGCCCCGAGTATCCTGTTTCATGCATCAAACCTAGACTGACGATTCATTTCACATATGATATTTTACATGTTTCAATGCCATACTCCCATATCATCCCACCCTCGCTGTCTCCCACAATGTCCAAAAGACTGTTTAATACATCTGTGTCTGTTTTTGCTTTCTCACATACAGGGTTATCATGACCATCTTTCTAAATTCCATATATATGCATCAGTATACTGTGTTTGTGCTGTTCTTTCTGACTTACTTTACTCTGTTTAATAGGCTCCAGTTTCATCCACCTCATTAGAACTGATTCAAATGCATTGTTTTTAATGGCTGAGTAATATTCCATTGTATACATATACCACAGCTTTCTTATCTATTCATCTGCTGATGGACATCTAGGTTGCTTCAATATCCTGGCTATTATAAACAGTGACACAATGACCATTGGGGAACACATGTCTCTTTTGATTCTGATTTCATGAATATGAGTTTTAAGCCAACATTTTCACTCTCCTCTTTCACTTTCATCAAGATTCTCTTCATTTCTTTGCTTTCTGCATAAGAGTGGTGTCATATGTGTATCTGAGATTATTGATATTTCTTCCGTCAGTCTTGATTCCAGGTTACGCTTCATCCAGCCCCGGGATTTCACAGGATATACTCTGCATATAAGTTAAATTAGCAGGGTGACAATATACAGCCTTGCCATACTCCATTCCCAATGTGGAACCAGTCTGTTGTTCTATGTCCAGTTCTAACTTTTGCTTCTTGACCTGCATACAGATTTCTCAGGAGGCAGGTGAGGTGGTCTGGGATTCCCATCTCTTTAAGAATTTTCCACAGTTTGTGGTCTTCTGCACATTCAAAGGCTTTGTCATTGTCAATAAAGCAGAAGTAGATGTTTTTCTGGAAGTTTTTCTCTCTTGCTTTTTTAATGAACCAACGAATTTTGGCAATTTGATCTTTGGCTCCTCTGCCTTTTCTAAATCCAGCTTGAACATCTGAAAGTTCATGGTTCATGTACTGTTGAAGCCTGGCTTGGAGAACTTTGAGCATTACTTTGGTAATGTGTGAGATGAGTGCAACTGCGTGGTAGTTGGTACATTCTTTGTCATTTCCTTTCTTTAGGATTGGAAAGAAAACTGACCTTTTTAGGTCCTGTGGCTATTTCTGAGCAATATGATCATTACATTTTTATGTTTTTGAGAAAATGCTGGTTCTGCACACATAGATCACACTATTTTACATCTCCACAAGTAAAGTTTGTGTTCCAATTTCTGTACATTTTCCCCAACATTTGTCATTGGTCTTTATTCTTGATTTCCCCCAGGTCCATCCTGAGTGCCTTATTAAGGACAAATTAATAATGCAGGACCCACATTTGAGGAGAAGGGAGTTAGCTTTACATACTTGTTGGGTAGCTGAGTGTCCACATCAATTATTTAGAATGTTTCTCTGTATAGATTTTAATTCAACACTACTCATAAAACCTATGTTTGTTCGTGTTTTTTTTTACCTATTTGGACACCTGAAATTTCTTTTAAACTTTTGGGAGCTTCCCTGGTCGCGCAGACTGTATAAGCAACTGCTTGAAATGCAGGAGACCTGGGGTCGATGCCTGGGTGGGGAAAATCCCCTGGAGAAGGAAATGGCAACCCACTCTAGTACTCTAGCTTGGAAAATTTCATGGCTGAAGGAGGCTCATTGGGTATGGTCCATGGGGTCTCAAAGAGTCAGACGCGACTGAGAGATTTCACTTTCATTTTTTTTGACTATGATCAAGTCAATTAGACTGCTTAGTTTATTCTTGCTTGGTCTATTGAGACCTTTTTCCATGCTCTCCTGAATTTATTTTACATAATTCAGCTTTCATTGTTTTTCTTTGTCATATTTTAAGATTATGCGGCTTTATATATTTACTGTCTCAGTCCTAGTATCAGCCACATATTTCAAGGCTCCTTATTCCTTTCTATTAAAGAATGTTAATAAAAATTTTCATGTGGGAACTTATTAATCTTAGCAGAAAATGCATGGAAATACATACACATATATACCAGACTATAAATACACATGGTTATGAAGATTTTCACATGGAACTAGGTGTTTCTGTATTAGGCTAAAGATAGATTATAATGATGTCTCCAACCTGGTTTCTTATGACACAGATATTACAACCTTCTCTCTTTGTCTGCCTGTAACTTCCCACTCCAGTGATAAGAAACTTGGTTTCCATTACTTGTCATTTATCAAATCCAGTGCTTGCTCATGTCAATGACTGAAATAGTAGTTTCAGTCCTCTTAACTACCGACTCCCTGTAGAAAGAACTTACAGAGCCCATTGTTTATGTTTAGTACATTTTGCCTTTGTCCTGCAGATTATAATCATTTCCACAGTGAACTTATGTCAGATAATTTTGTCCTAACACTGAGTGGCTTTTTTTTTTTTTTTTTTTACAAAAATTCCTTCTTCTTTTTTAATCTCTTGGCTGTGCTGTGGCATGTGGGATTTTAGGTCCCTGACCAGGAATTGAACCCACCTCTCCTGCATTGGCATCGTGGAGACTTAACCACTGGCCCACCAGGGAAGTCTGAAGCTTTTCATATATTTCTCAATTTGTTAGATTCTTTGTTAAATTCTGCATTCCAGTCTTTGACACTCCCATACCATGAATTAATAAATGTTAATAGATACTAATTTATTTGTTGGGTTCTGAAAACAAAAATCTATGTGCTTACACAAATGCATAGTGGCAGGTATTCATCACTAAAGTATCATGTGAAATATTTCAGCCACGTATTCCATAAACTGTTTATTGTGTCTATTTTACCTTTTCTAGAATGTCTTATAAGGTCATACAGTGTGTAGCACTTGAGGCTGGATTCCTCCATTTCATAATATAAGTGTTAGATTCATGCTTTTCTTTTCTTTTTTTAAATAAATGGGTTGGTTGTTCATTCCTTTATATGTCTGAATACTATTGTATTGCATTATATGAAATGAAAAATAATTTTCCCTCTACCCTCAGTGTTCTTCATTGAGATGCTCATAATGAAAGGGAGATGGAATGGAGAAAAACAATCAGAAGTCTAATATATGCAATGCATACCTCCTGTATAGTTGAAAGATACCTGCGAAAACAGTCAATTCCTGAAATGGTCCAAGACTTTACCTTAAATGCTATCATCAACTAAGAATGGAAGCAGGAAGTGAGGGGATGGAAGAAGCCATTTAAGGGAGATTTTTAAGTGAAGCACTGTAAACAAAAGTATGGTGGTTATGCAAATTAACATCCAGGTCCATTCCGTAGAGCTTCTTGATAGTCAAGTCATTTAGTCAAGTCAAGTCATTCTTGATATTTAGTCATCCTCCATTTCCTTGTCCAGAGATGGAAGCACCCTTACAAATGGAGATATCCTTAAAAAACATAAATCCACTTTATAAGATGGAATTTCTCCTTGGTTTTAAAAAGTCTCTGAGGCTGCTTTTTTTTTTTTTTTTATTATTAAATTAATCAGTCTAAAATAATCTTTTTGTCAAATGGGCATATTTTGGGTGTGTTGTTTTGTGATACCCTTGAAATGTCTATGCCCTAATTTACCTGTGAATGCACATCTATGTAAGGATATCCTGATGTTTTTATTTATTATGAATTATGAATAGTGCTCTCATAAATCACTTGGTAGTAATTTTTATTTCAGTTTTCCAAAACAGTTGTCTAAATTCAAGAGGTGAACTTCTTGATTCCTAAGGTGAGATTCTTTAGATTTGGAGGAAGATGCCACACTGTCTTCCAGAGTTGACTATACATGCATTCCACCAGCATCCTGATTATGCCCTTGTATGCTTATTTACAATCTCTTTATCTTCTTTGGCCAGGTGTGTGTTTCAACCTTCACCAAATTTGGATACTATGGATACAGTCTTGAATAATTGAAATTTTCTAAGAATGTGTCCATTTCTTCCATTTATCAATTTTATTGACATATAGTTGTTCATAATAGTCTATTATAATCCTTTGTAAGTCTGCATTGTCTGTTGTAACCACTACCCAGGAGCAAGTTCTGGGAGGTTGGTTCACCATGGAGACTGTGGACATGTGACACATACAGATGTTCTAGGAGGTAGGGTTCCCCTTGAGACTGTGGACATGTGAGCCCAGGTACAGTACTTGGAGGTAGGGTCAACCTGGAGACTGTAGATGTGTGAGCCTAGGTGTGGATTCTTGAAGGTGGGTTCACCGGGAGTATGGACTTGTGAATCCAGGTACAGGGTCTTGAAGGTGGGATTCCCCTGGAGACTGAATATGTGATCACTGGTACAGGATGTTAGGAGGGGTGTCCCCTTTGAGACTGTGCATGTGTGACCCCAGGTACAGGGCCTGGGGAAGGGCTTCACCATGGATACCGGATATGTGACCCCAGGAAAAGGGTCTGGAGTGTGGGATTACCCTTGAGACTGTGGAAGTGTGTCTGCAGGTAGAGGGTCTGGCAGGCAGTAACCCTGGAGACTGTGGTAATTTGACCTCAGATGGAGGCACTGTGAGGTGTTGTCACCCCAGAGACTCCAGGTGTGACTCCGGGTTCAGAATCTGGGAGGGGTGTCACCCTGGAGACAGTGGACATGAGACCCTGGGAGCAAGATCTGGGTGATGGGGTCTCCTTGGATACTGTGGATGTGTGAATCCACAAACACGGTCTTGAGTGTGGGGTCACCCTGGAGACTGTGGACGTGTGATCCCAGGTGCAGGGTGTAGGGGGCGAGATCACCATGAAGACGGTGGATGTGTGACTCCAGGTTCTGTTCTGAAGGATGCAGTCACCCTGGAAACTGTGTATATGTGACCCCTGTTTCAGGGTCTGGAAGGTTGTCACCCTGGAAAGTGTGGATGTGTGACCCCAGGTTCAGGGTTTGGGGAGAAGTGTCACCCTGGGGACTGTGGATATTTGACCTCATGGACAAGGACGCGGTGGTCACTCTGGAGAATGTGGACATGTGAGCCCAGGTGCAGTGTGTGAAATGCAGTTCACACTGGATAATGTGGACATGTGAATCCAGCTACAGGGTAGGGGAAGACAGTCATCCTCGAGGTTGTGGATGTGTGGAAACAAGTACATGGTCTAGCAGGGTGGTTACCCTGGAAACTGTGGACAACTCACCCCAGGTATATACTATGAGAGGTGGGGTCACACTGGAGACTGAGGACATGTCATCCCACTTACAGAGTCTGGGAAAGAGGTTACACTGGAGCCTGTGGACCTGCGATCACAGGTTCAGTGCCTGGGATGTGACATCACACAGGAGACTGTGGACATGTGACCCCAGGTTCAGAGTCTGGGAGAGAGTAACACTGGAGACTGGATGTGTGGCCCCAGGTACAGGATTTTGGATGAGTCACTCTGGAGACTGTGGATATGTGACTGCTAGGGGAGTGTCTGCAAGGATCTCACCTTGGAGAAAGTGTATGTGTGAGCCCAGGAACAGGGTCTGGAAGTTGGGGTAACCCTGGCGACTGTGCCCATGTCACACCAAGTACAGCATCTGGGAAGGGTTGTCATCCTGGCCACCATAAACATGTGATCCCAGGTACAGGGTGTGGAATATGGGGTCACCCTGGAAACAGAGGCCAAGTAAAGTAAGGTACAAAGTTTGTTAAAGGGGGGTCACACTGGATACTGTGGATGTGTAACCCCAACTTCAGGGTCTGGGAGGGCTGTCACCCTGGAATCTATGGATGTGTGACCCCAAGTGGAAGAGGGTAGTCATATTGGATACTGTGGCCACGTGACTCCAGGTGCAGCACCTGAGACAAGGGGTCACACTGGAGACTGTGGATGGGTGAGACCAAGTACATGAACCCAGAGGGTTTACACCCTGGGGAATGTGGATGTGTGAACCTGCTTCAGATTCTGTGAAGAGTGTCACTCTGGAGAATGTGGAAATCTGATCCCAGGGTTCCTCTAGAGTTGCAGTGGGGAACATGGGGTTCCTGTCGAGTTGTATCAGAGGACTCAAAGCTCCCCTCTACTTGCAGTGGGAGCTCACTGTTCCTCTCCAATTGTGGCATGGAACTCAGGGTTCTACTCTAGGCATGGTGAGGAACTTGTGTTCCTCTTGAGTTGATAAGTTACCCAGGGTTCTTCTTGACTTGTGGTGGGGCCTCCTCTCGAGTTTCCTTGGGGTAATTCATCTCTAGCAGGGATCTGCAGGGTGGCTCCTTTCTTGTCGCAATCTGTGTGTGGCTACTCACTAGTTTAGGCATGGGATTTCTCTAGTTGTGTTCAGGGTCAACTCTGTAGTGGGGTGTTTGATTCTCTCTAGTTGTGGTGATCAAGCTCCTCTCTGGTTGTGGTGTGAGGTTCGTCTCTATTAGCAACAGAGGGGCTCTTCACAATGTGAGATGTCTATTGGGTTCCTCTCGGGTTGCAGGGCAATGTCATCTCTGGTTGGAGTGTGTGGGGCTCCATGGGGAAGGTCCTCTATTTTTTGCGATAGGGTTTCCTCATTAACATTAGGGGGATTGCTTCTTGATAGTTGTGAAGGATGCCATTCAACTCACTTCAGGTAGTTCGTCTCTTTGTTGAAGAGAGGCTTCTCTCGAGGTGTGATGTCCTGGGGGAACCCACTCTAGTTTTTTGGGGGAATCTGCTTCACTTTTATCCGGGAGCCCCAGTATCATTATGACTAGAGGCCCCTTTTCTTGTTATTTCCTAGGGTTCCTGTCAAATTGCAGCAGGGAACTCGGTGTGCCGCTTGTTACAGCTGGTGACTCAGGCTTCCTTTAGAGTTGTGGTGGAGTCTCCTTTCGATCTGCAGTGGGGAAGATCCTCTCTAGTAGCTCTGCGCAGGCTACCTCTGTCTACCTGCATTGTGTGGAAGGCTACTCTCTAGTTGCGGCATGGGGTGCCACTCTATTTGCAGTGGGGGTCCACTCTTTATTTGTGGTGGGTTGGCTCCTCTCTACTTGTCATTTGCAGACACCTCTCTAGTTGTGTCAGGGGGGCTCCTCTTTAGTTGTGGCAGTCGGGCTTCTCTCTAGTTGTGCTAGAGTGCTCTCCTCAAACTGTGATGGGGATGGCTATTGTCTGGTTGTGACGTGAAAGGGAACTTTTCCTAGCTTTAATGTGTAGGAGACTACTCTCTAGTTGTGACAAAGGGAGGCCTCTTTAGTTGTAACATGGTGGGCTGCACTCTACTTGTGGAAGGAGGTTTCTGTCTAATTGTGATAGATGGGTATTCTCTCTAATGGCAATGTTAAGGGGGGGATATCTCTAATTATGGCAGGGGTCTCTTCTCTATCTGCAGTGTTGGCCTCTTTCATTGTGATTCGTGTTGGAATCCCACTCTAGTTGTTATGTACATGGGTACTTTTTGCTAATTGTGATGATTGGGGCACATTCATATCCACCTGTGGGAGGGGTGTCCACTCTAGTTGAGGAAGTGGTTCTCCACTCTAAATGCGATATAAGGGAGGGCGGGGCACCTCTCTAGTTTTGGCGGTGTGCCCCTCTAGTTGCGCCTGAGGGTCAACTCTCTATTTGTGGCGTGTATTCAACTCTCCAGTTTTGGCAGTTGGACTTCTCTCTAGTTCCGATGTCCCAGGATGCTCCTCCTTAAGTGTGTTCTGCCTGGGGAAGTCCTTTTCATCTGTGCAGTGGGAATTCCTGTCTTGTTCCATCAAGCTGTGCAGCGCTTCTCTAGATGCAGATTTCTGGCTCATCAGTATTTGTGGTTTCATGGGCTACTCTCTAGTAGTGGTGTAGAGCCTCCTCTCTAGATGAGATGTACGAGATTGCTTCTTTCTAGGATCGGGGTGCAGGGCCTCTTTCTTCATGCAGTGTCATGGTGGGCTCCGTAATTGTTGAAGTGTGTGGGCTCCGTCCTAGTTGTGGTGGGGGACTCCTCTTGAGTTTCATCGGGAGACTTGGTATTCCTGTCGAGGTGAGGCAGGGGCCTCCACTCGAGTTTTATTGGGTTAGCTCCTCTCTAGTAGCATTGTGCAGGGTGGCTTCTGTTTAGTTGTGATGTGTAGGTGGCTAAACTCCCTGAGGCATGGGTCTCCCCTCTAGCTGGTGTGGGGGCCAACTCTTAGTTGTGTTGGTTCGGCTTCTCTCTAGTTGTGGTGTGCAGTCTCCTCTCAAGTTGTGTTAGGGATCTCCTCTCTATTTATGGTGTTCTGGGGACACCTCTAGAGCTGCAGTAGACTGTTCCTCTCGAATTGGGAAGGGGGTTTCCTATCTGGTAGCGATGTGCACAGGCACTATTTCCAGGTGCGATATTTGCGAGCCTACTCTCTAATTTTTGCAAGGCCCCTCCTCTTTTGATGTTGCATGGGAGACTCCTCACTAATTGTGAAAGGAGGCTTCTGTGCAATTGTGATTTGTGGGAATGTTCCTTTCAAGTGGCAATGTTCAAGGGGCTGCTCTCTATTTGTGACATGGGGTCTGTTCTCTAGATGTGGTGAGGATGCTCCTCTCTGACAGTGGTAGGGGTGTGTACTCGACTTGCATCCAGGGATTGTAACTATTGGCAGTGGATCGGACCCTCTCTAGGTGCAATGTCCAGGGTTTCCTCTCCTGTTGTGGTGGTGGGACACTCTCCAATTTTGGCAGGTGAGCTTTTCTCTCATTGTGGCCATGGGCTTCTCTTCAGCTATGGTATAGGGCTCCTCTCAAGTTCAGGAGGGGACTCGTGGCCCCTCTCTCGTTGAGTTGGTGATTCCTCCAAAGGTCTATGGGGGAATTTGTTCTCTCTACTTGTGGCATTGGGGGTTCCTCACTAGTTTTCATGGGTTTCCTCCACTCCAGTTGTGACAGGCTCATCTCAAGTTATTTCAGGAGCTTCCTCTATTCACAGCAGAGGGGCTTCTCCCTAGGTGCAATATGCTGAAGGGCTCCTATCTAATTTTGGCAGGGGAATCGTCCCAAGTTTTGGTGGGGGTTCTCCTAGCTTTGTCCTTGGGGACTCCTTCCTTGTGATGGCACAGGGCTCTTCTAGAGATGCAGTGGGGGCCTTCGGGTTCCCTTCAAGTTGGGACAGGTGACTTGGGGTTCCTTTAGAGTTGTGGTCGTGCCTCCTTTTGAGCTGCTTGGGTCAGCTCCTCTCTAGTAGCAATTAGCAAGCTGCCTCCTGTCTACTTGTGATGTGCAGTAGGCTACTATAATAGTTACAGCATGGGACTGCACTCTAGTTGTAGTGGGGTCAACTGACGTTTTTGTTTCCACTCCTCTCTAGTTGTGGTTTGGACTCCTCTCTAACTGTGGCATGGGTGTTTCTTTCTAGTTGTGGTGTGCTGTGGGCTTCTCTGTATGTGTGATGGGGGATTATCTCTAGCAGTTGTGTGGCTTCTCCTTTCTAGTTGTGGTGTGTTTATGGGCTAACCTCTAGTTGTGGTATGTGTTCTCATTTCTGGTCATGGTGAGAGGGTCATTTGCTGCAATATTTGTGGGAAGTCCTCTCTCATTGTAATGTATAGGGACCTCCTTTCTGGTTGTGGTGGGGGGTCATCCATATTTGCTGAAGAGTGATTCCTCTATTTTTATGATGTCTATGGACATCCTCTCACGTTGTGGCCAATGGCGTCTCTCAAGTAGCTCAGCCTTCTTTTCTTGAGTTGTGTCAGCATTTCCAGGGCTCATCACGAGTTTCAGTAGTTCCACCTCTTAAGCTGTCATGGGGTCTCTGCAAAGTGGTTCTGGTCTTCTTTTGACACTAGTTATTCCTCCAAAGTTTTAGTATTGTTACTCCTCTCTAATTGTGAGGATCTCCTCTTGGGTTACTTCAGGGGATTATCTCTATCTGGGATGTTTTGGTGGACTTTTCTATATTTCTGGAGGGAGAAACCTCTCCAATTTTGGTGGAGGACCCTCTATCATTGTGACCAGCGTCATGTCTCATGTTTCAGGGAAGGACTTGGCGGTACCTCTCTAGTTGCATTGGGCAGTGATGTTTCTTAGGCATTGCGGTATGCAAGAGACCCTTTACATAAGCAGTGTGTAGGCTTCTCTCATTGTGGCTTGTGGTAAACACACTAGCTGTGGCCAGGAGCTCTAGTTGCACTGTACTAGGGGTTTCTCTCCAGATGTGGTGTGCTGCTCCTTTGAGTTGTTGCAGTCATTAATCTAGTTGCTGTGGGCAAGGTGCTACTCTCTAGTTGAGGTGGGATATCCAATTTAGTTTTTCCCAGAAGACTCCTCGCTAGTTCCAGTGCAGGTCAACTCTCTAGTTGTGGTCCTTGGTTAAGTCTGTTCCTTTGGTGGGAATCTCCTTTCTAGTTGCATTGGGCAGGGCTTTTCCTAAATAGCTGCAATGTGAGGTGGGTCTCTTCTCCAGATGTTATGTATGAGAGCTTCTCTAGTTGTGGTGAGCTGCACTTCTCTAATTGTGTTGTGGGTGCTCCTCTCTTGTAATGATGTGTGCCTGGACTCCTCTCTAGTTGTGCTGAGATCTTAGCTCAATTTGCTGTGAGAGTTACCACGGGTAACTCAGGGAGCCTCTCATGGTGACCCAGGGAAGTTCAATCTCCATTCTAGTTGCGAAGGGGAGCTGGGGATTGCTCTCGGCTCACTGCAGGGCAAATAGACCCCATCTAGGCTTGTGTCCAGAAATTTCATGTTCCTCTCCAGTGGCGACAGGAATGTCAGGATTGCTTTCAAGGTTCACCCTGGAAGTCAGGCCTCGTCTTGAGTTGAAGTAAAGAACTCCGCTCTCCTCTCTAGCAGCGACAGGTATTTCTTGGATCCCATTGAGTGGCCTAAAGGGAGTCAAGCCCCCTCTGAAGTTTTGAGAAGGGATACGGGATTGCTCTCTAGGCCCTGCAGGAAAAGAAGGGCCTCATCTTGCGATGACACAGGAATCTCGTGTTGTTTCTTGAGTTCCGGCGCAACGTGGAGGGTTTCCCTCCAGTTAGGATGGGGAACTCCGGGAGCCTCTCTTGTGGCCCCAGGGATGTCCAGTCTCCATTCGAGTTGTGAGGGGGAGCACGGCATTGCTCTTGAATCACTGCAGGGAAATCAGGCCTCAAGACGCCTTGAAGGGGGAATCTCGAGGTCTTTCTTGAGTTGTGGCAGGAAAGCCTGGGTTCCCTCGACTTGTGACGGTGACCTCAGGGAGCTTCTCATGGTGCCGATCGGATGTCAGGAATACTGTGAAGTTGGGAGGGGCCACTCGAGACTCCATTGGGGTCGGTGTAAAGGAAGAGGGCCTCCTCTCAAGTTGAGGCCGGAACCCCAGGGTTCCTCTCCTCTTTTGACATAGGTCTCCAGTTGTGTATGCCGTTTCAAACAGGGAGTCAGGTCTCGACTTGTGTGGAGGCATGGAACTCTGCTTTCCTCTTGAGTTGTCAAAGATGTTAAAGGCCTCCATGTGAGTTGAACATGGAATCTGGCCCTCTTTTCCAATTAGCAACTGGGGAATCAGAACTCCCTTCTTGTTGTGAGTGGGTTCTCGGCTGACATTCGAATCTGTGCAAGGGAATCTGGCCTTATCTCGAGTGGATGGGGAAATACGTGACTTTCGAACTATGAGAAGTCCCCCATGTTCCCCTCCAGTGTCAAGAGGATACAAGCCTCCTCTCGAGGTGCGACAGGTATGTCGGCATTCCTTTCCAGGTGAAGCAGGGCAATCGACCCTCATCTCGACTTAAGGAGAGGAAATTAGGTCTCTTTTTTATTGTGGCTGAAGTCTCAGCATTCCTCTGGAGTGCGTGGGGTATCTGGGAAAACTTCTGGAGTTTGATAAAGCTTTTAAAATAACCTTCTGAGTTCAAAGAGGGAAGTTGGGCTTTCTTTGGAAATGCTGCAGCATAAAAGGGCCTCCTCAAGCGTGCAGGAGAGAATTTCGTGGTTTGCATTGAGTTGTGGTGGGAAGCTTAGGGTTCCTCTCGAGTTGGTGTCCACCTCGGGGACCCGCTCGTGTCTCCTCAGGAAGTCAGATCTCCTTTGGGGTTGCTTGGGGCACCTTGGGATTCCTCACGCATCGCTGCAGGGATGAATACGGCCTCATCTCAAGTTGAGGCGGGAACTTCAGTGTTCCTCTGCATTTCTGACATCGATCTCAGTGTGTGGGCAGAGTTGGACAAGGGGAGTCCAGCCTCGTCTTGTGTTGAGGCAGGGAACTCCACTGGCCTCTCGAGTTGTTCTTGGGGCATCAGGCCACTTGTCGAGTTGTATTTGGAACCTGCGGGTTTTTCCGGAGGAGGCAACTGGGGTGTCAGTGCCCCTTCGTGTTGTGGCTTCATCCTTGGGACTACATTCGAAGAGGTGAAGAGGCATCGGGACTTACCTTGAGTGGACTAGGAAATCAATGTCTTTCGGAATGTAGCATGACCCACGAGGCTTCCTCTCGGGTTTCGATGTGAGACTGGCCTCCTCCTGAGGTGCAACAGGAAGGCCGGGATCCCTTTACAGACAAAGCAGGGGAATCGACCCTCATGTCGAGATAAAGAGGGGAGGAGGGGCTCATATTAATTTGTGCTGGGAAACTCAGTGTTTCTCTCGAGTGAGACCGGTATCTTGGGGAACTTTTTGAGTTGCATCAAGGGTGACAAGTATCGTTTTGACTTTAAAGAGGGATTGTGGAATTTCCCTCCAGATGCTGTAATGGAAAAGGGCCTCATCTGGCGATGATGGGGGAACCTCCTGGTTTTTCTCCAGTTCTGGCGGGATTCTCTAGTTATGACGGGGAAATCAGGGAGCCTCTCCTGGTGCCTCAGGGAAGTCCAATCTCCATGCGAGTTGCGAGGGGGAGCTGGGGATTTCACTCGTGTCACTGAAAGACAAATAGACTTCTTCTAGGCTTGTGTCCATAAACTCCGTGTTCCTCTCAGGTGGTGACAGGGATCTCGGTGTTGCATTCAAGGTTCACCTCTGGAGTCAGGCCTTGTCTCAAGTAGAAGCAAAAACTCCTCTCTCCTCTCGAGTTATGACAGGTATCTCTTGGAGCCCATTGAGTGGCCTAAAGTGATTCAAACATTCTGTGGAGTTTATAGACGGGACTCGGGATTGCTCCCTAGGTCCTGCAGGAAATGAAGGGCCTCATCTCGCTATGACAGAGGAATCTCGTGGTTTTTCTTGAGCTGCAGTGAGACGTGTGGGGTTTCTCTCGAGTAATGATGGAAAATTCAGGGAGACTCTTTTGTGGCACCAGAGAAGTCCATTCTACACTTGAATTGCGAGGGTAGGACAGCATGGCTCTCGAGTCATGGCAGGGAAATCAGGACACAAGAAGCGTTGAAGGGGAAAATTGAGGTCTTTCTCGAGTTGTGGCAGGAAAGCCTGGGTTCCCTCGACTTGTGACAGTGACTTCAAGGAGCTTCTCATGGTGCCTCCGGGAAGTCAGGAATACTGTGAAGTTCAGAGGAGCCTCTCAGGACTCCACTGTGGTCTAATCTAATCTAATCTAATCTTACTGCATTGTGTTCAGAAAAGATGTTTGGAATGATTTCAATTTTTTTTTTTTTTTAATATACCAAGGCTAGATTTATGGCCCAGAATGTGATCTATCCTGGAGAATGTTCCGTGTGCACTTTAGAAAAAGGTGAAATTCACTGTTTTGAGATGAAATGTCCTACAGATATCAATTAAGCCTCACTGGTAAATTGTATCATTTAAAGTTTGTGTTTCCTTTTTAATTTCCTGTTTAATTGATCTATCCATAGTTGCAAGTGGGGTATTGAAGTCTCCCTCTATTATTGTGTTATTATTAATTTCTCCTTTCATACTTGTTAGCATTTGTCTTACATATTGTGGTGCTCCTATGTTGAGTGTATATGTAATTATAATAGCTATATCTTCTTCTTGGATTGATCCTTTGATCATTATGTACTGAACTTCTTAGTCTCTTTTAACAGCCTTTGTTTTAAAGTCTGTTTTATCTGATATGTGTATTGCTACTCCTGCTTTATTTTGGTCTCTATTTGCATGGAAAAACTTTTTCCAGCCCTTCACTTTCAGTCTGTATGTGTCCCTTGTTTTGAGGTGGGTCTCTTGTAGACAACATAGGTAGGGGTCTTGTTTTTGGGTCCATTCAGCCAGTCTTTGTCTTTTAGTTGGGGCATTCAACCCATTTATATTTAAGGTAATTATTGATAACTATGATCCTGTGGCCATTTACTTTCCTGTTTTGGGTTTGAATTTATACACCCTTTTTGTGTTTCCTGTCTAGAGAATATCCTTTGATATTTGTTGGAGAGCGGGTTTGGTGGTGCTGAATTCTCTCAGCTTTTGCTTGTCTGTAGAGCTTTTATTTCTTCTTCATATTTGAATGAGATCCTTTCTGGGTATAGTAATCTGAGCTGTAGGTTATTTTCTTTCATCACTTTAAGTATGTCTTGCCATTCCCTCCTGGCTTGAAAAGTTTCTATTGAAAGATCAGCTGTTATCATTATGGGAAGTCCCTTGTGTTTTATTTGTTGTGTTTCCCTTGCTGCTTTTAATATTTATTCTTTGGGTTTAATCTTTGTTAATTTGATTAATATGTGTCTTGGGGCGTTTCATCTTGGGTTTATTTTGTTTCAGACTCTCTGGGTTTCTTGTACTTGAATGATTATTTCCTTCCCCATTGCAGGGAAGTTTTCTACTATTATCTTCTCACGAATTTTCTCATGGTCTTTCTTTTTGTCTTCTTCTTCTTCTGGGACTCCTATGATTCGAATGTTTTAGCATTTAATATTGTCCTTCAGGTCTCTAAGATTATCCTCATTTCTTTGAATTGGCTTGTCTTTTTTCCTCTCTGATTCATTTATATCTACCCTTCTATCTTCTAATCCACTAATCCTATCTTCTGCCTCTGTTATTCTACTATTTGTTGCCTCCAGAATGTTTTTGATCTCATTTGTTGCATTATTCATTGTATATTGACTCTTTTTTATTTCTTCTAGGTCCTTGTTAAACCTTTCTTGCATCTTCTCAATCCTTGTCTCCAGACTGTTTATCTGTGATTCCATTTTGATTTTAAGATTTTGGATCAATTTCACTATCATTATTTGGAATTCTTTATCAGGTAGATTCCCTATCTCTTCCTCTTTGGTTTGGTGGGCATTTATCCTCTTCCTTTACCTGCAGGGTATTCCTCTGTCTCTTCATCTTGTTTACATTGCTGAGTTTGAGGTGTCCTTTCTGTATTCTGGCAGTTTGTGGATTTTTCTTTATCGTGGAGTTTCCTTGCTCTGTATGGGTTTGTACAGGTGGCTTGTCAAGGTTTCTTGGTTATGGAAGCTTGTGTTGGTGTTCTGGTGGGTGGAGCTGGATTTCTCTCTCTTTCTAAGACAATGGGTTGCTTTTCTGCGTGCCTGATGTCCTCTGCCGGCATTCAGAAGTTGTTTGTGGAATTTACTTGGCGTTTAAATGTACTTTTGATGACTTTGTGGGGGGAGAAAGTGGTCTCCCCATTCTATTCCTCCACCAACTTAGTTCCTTCTTGTCCTGTAGAGTTTTGAGAGAGGGCTAGGGACTGCTGCCTAGGCCCTGCAGGAAAAGAAGGGCCTCATCTAGGGAAGAGGGTGGAATCTCGTGGTTTTTCTCGAGCTTCCACATGACGTGTGTGCTTTCTCTCGAGTTATGACAGGGAACTCAAGGAGCCTCTTGTGTCCCCAGGGAAGTCCAGTCTCCATTCGAGTTGCACAGGGGAGCGTGGCATTGCTCTCAAGTCATGGCAGGGGAATCAGGCCTCAAGACCCGTTGAAGGGGGAATCTCCAGGTCTTTCTCGAGTTGCGGCAGGACAAACTGGGTTACCTCGACTTGTGACAGTGACATCAGGTAGCTTCTCATGGTACCTATGGGAAATCAGGAATACTCTGGAGTTGGGAATGTCCTCTTGGGACTCCACTGGGGTCGGTGCAATGGAAGAGGGCCTCATCTCCAGTGGAGGTGTGAACCTCAGGATACCTCTCATGTTCTGACGTGGGTCTCCGGCTGTGTATGCCATTTCAAACACGGAGTCAGGTCTCAGCCTCTGTGGAGGCATGGAATTCTTCTTTCATCTCGAATTGTCAAAGATGTTAAAGGCTTCCAGGCGAGTTGAATTTGGAACCTGACCCTCTTTTCCAATTAGCAATCGGGGCATCATGAGTCCCTTCATGTTGTGAGTGGATTCTCAGCTGACATTCGAATCGGTGCAAGGGAATCAGGCCTGATCTCAACTGGATGGGAAAATATGTGGCTTTTGAATTGTGACAAGACCCCTGGGATCCCCTCCAGAAAGCCTCGAGGGTCAGTGTCAAGTAGATACCAGCCTTCTCTCGAGGTGCAACAGCGTTGTTGACATCCCTTTCCAAAAAAAGCAGGGCAATCGAACCTCATCTCAATTTGAGGAGGGGAAAATGGGGCTCTTCTTGACTTGTGGTGGGAAACTCAGTGTTGCTCTCGAGTGGGGACGGTTATTTGGGAAACTTCTGGAATTTCATCAACTGTGTCAAGTACCATTTTGAGTACCTAGAGGGAACGTGGGCTTTCTTTGTAAACGCTGCACCGGAAATTGGCCTCCTCAAGCGTTTAAATGAGAATTTCCTGTTTTGCGTGGAGCTGTGGCAGGAAATTTAGGGTTCCTCTCGAGTTATGTGTCGACCTGAGGGACCCGCTCGTGTCTCCTCAGGGAAGTCAGATCTCCTCTGGCTTTGCGAGGGTCACCTATTGATTCCTCACGCTTTGTTGCAGGGATGAATAGGGCCTCATCTCTAGTTGAGGTGGGAACTTCAGGGTTCCTTTCCATTTCTGACATCGATCTTGGGGTCTCTGTGGAGTTGGAACAGGGGAGTCCAGCCTCGTCTTGTTTTGAGGCAGCGAACTCCGCTTGCCTCTCGAGTTGTTCACAGGGCGTCAGGCTGCTTGTCAAGTTGTTTTTGGAACCTGCAGGTTTTTCCGGAGGATGCAACTGGGGTGTCAGTGCCCCTTAGTCTTGTGACTTCATTGTCAAGGTTACATTCGAAGAGGTGCCCGGGATTCAGGACTTAACCTGAGTGGACGGGGAAATCGGTGTCTTTCGGATTGGGACACGACCCTCGAGGCCTTCTCTCAAGTTTCAGTTGGCGAGCGGCCTCCTCCTGAGGTGCAATGGGAAGGTCGGTATCCCTTTTCAGACAAAGCAGGAGGATCCACCCTCATGTCGAGATCAGGAGAGCAGAAGGGGCTCAATTTAAGTTGTGCCAGGAATCTCGGTGTTCCTCTCAAATGAGATCGGTATGTCGAGCAACATTTTAAGTTGCATCAAGGGTGTCAAGTACAGTTTCGGATGTCAAGAGGGAACGTGGGATTTCTCTCGAGACGCTGCAGTGGGAAAGGGCCTCATATGGCGATGACTGGGGAACCTCGTGGTTTTGCTCAAGTTGTAGCGGGATTCTTGAGTTAACACGGGGAATTCAGGCAACCTCTCCTGTGGCTCCAGGGAAGTCCAATCCCCATTTGAGTTGCGATGGGGAGCTGGGAATTGTTCTCAAATCACTGCAGGTCAAATAGACCTCATCTAGGTTTGTGTCCAGAAACTCTGTGTTCGTCTCCAGTTTTGACAATGATCTAGGGGTTACATTACAGGTTCACCTGAGGAGTCAAGCCTCATCTCAAGTTGAAGCAAAGTACTCTGCTCTACTCTCGAGTTGCGACGTGTATCTCTTGGAGCCAATTGAGTGGCCTAAAGGGAGTCAAGCCTCCTGTGGAGTTTTGAGAGGTGACTCGGAATTTCAATTTCTCTAGGCCCTGCAGGAAAAGAAGGGCCTCATCTCACGATGACGAAGGAATCTTGTGTTTTTTCTCGAGCGGCGGCGCAACGTGGTGTTTCTCTCGAGTTACGACAGGGAACTAAGGGAGACTCTCGTGTGGCCCCAGGTAAGTCCAATATCCATTCGAGTTTCACGAGGGAGTGCAGCCAGCTCTCCAGTCATGGCAGGGAATCAGGCCTCAAGATGCGTTGAAAGGGGAATCTCATGGTGTTTCTCGAGTTGTGGCAGGAAACCCAGGGTTAACTCGACTTGCGAGGGTGAACTCAGGGTACTTCTCATGGTTCCTATGGGAAGGCAGGAATACTGTCGAGTTGGGAGGTGCCTCTCAGAACTCAACTGGGATCGGTGCAATGGAAGAAGGCCTCATCTTGAATTGAGGCGGGAACCTAAGTGTTCCTCTCCTGTTCTTACGTGGATCTCGGGGTGTGTATGCCGTTTCAAACAGGGAGTCAGTTCTCGACTTGTGTGGAGATATGGAACTCTGATTGCCTCTCAAGTTGACAAAGGGGCTTCAGGCACCCACGCTAGTTGAACTTGGGATCTGTGGCTCTTTTCTAATTAGCACCCGAGGCATCAGAACTTCCTTCATGCTGTGAATTGATGTCGCCTGACATTCGAATCGGTGCAAGGGAATCAGGTCTGATCTCTAGTGGATGGGTAAATACGTGGTTTTTGAATTGTGACATGAAACCCGGGTTCCCCTCCAGTGTCAAGTAGATACCAGCCTTGTCTCGAGGTGCGAAGGGGACGTCGGCATTTCTTTCCAAAGAAGCAGGGCAATCGACCCTCATCTCAATTCCAGGAGGGGAAAATGGGGCTCTTCTTGGCTTGTGGTTGGAAACTCAGCATTCCTCTTGAGTGGGGACAGGTATCTGGGGAAACTTCTGGAGTTTCTTGGAGCATGTCAAGTACCCTTTCGAGTTCCAAGAGGGAATGTGGGCTTTCTTTGGAAATGTAGCAGCATCAAAGGGGCACCTAAAGCGTGCAGGGGAGAATTTGGTGGGTTGGGTGGAGTTGTGGCACGAAGCTACAAGTTCCTCTCGAGTTGCGTGTTGACCTGGGGGACTTGCTCGTGTCTCCTAAATTAAGTCAAAGCTGCTTTGGTAATGCGAGGGGCACCTCGGGATTCCTCGAGCATGGCTTCAGGGATGAATAAGGCCTAATCTCGAGTTAAGGCAGGAACCTCAGGGTTCCTCTCTATTTCACACATCAATCTCGGAATCTCTGCGAAATTGGAAGAGGGGAGTCAGGCCTCATAATGTGTTGAGGCATGAAAGTCCGCTTGCTTCGCAAGTGTATTATGGGGTTTCAGGCCACGTGTCGAGTTATATTTAGAAACTGTGGCTTTTTCCGGAGGATGTAACAGGGGTGTCAGTGGCCCTTAATGTTGTGACTTCATCCTTGGGATTACATTCGAAGAGGTGCCCGGGCAGCGAGTCTTACCTTGAGTGGATGGGGAAATCCGTGTCTTTCAGAATGTGGCACGACCCACGAGGCTTCCTCTCGATTTCAGTGTGAGACCAGGCTAATCCAAAAGTGTGACGGAAAGGTCGGGATTCATTTCCAGACAAAGCAGAGGAATCAATCCTAATGTCGAGATAAGAAAGGGAGAAGGGCTCAGATTAATTTGTGTCAGGAACGTTGGTATTCCTCTCTAGTAAGAACGGTATGTCGGGGAACTTTTTGAGTTGCATCAAGGGTGTCAAGTACCATTTCGAAATTCAAGAGGGAACGTGGGACATGTGAAGTTTCCTCAAGGCTGTCTAGTTCCTTTTCGATGATCCAGTGGATTCGTGGGATTTCTCTCAAGACACCGCAGCGGGAAAGGGCCTCATCTGGCCATGACTGGGCAACCACAAGGTTATGCTCGACTTACGGTGGGATTCTCGAGTTACGACGGGAAACTCAGGGAGCCTCTCGGGTGGCCCCAGGGAAGTCCAATCTCCATTCAAAATGGTGTTGGAGAGCTGGGAATTGCTCTCGAGTCCTTGCAGGGCCAAGAGACCTCTTCTAGTCTTCTAGGCGTGTGTCCAGAAATTCCGTGTTCCCCTTCAGGGGTGCTAGGGAACTCGGGGTTGCATTCAAGCTTCATCCGGGGAGTCAGGCCTCGTCTCGAGTTGAAACAAAGAACTCCCCTTTCCTCTCGAGTGGCCAAGGCTAGCTCTTGAAGCCCATTTTGTTAAAAAAAAAAAAAAAAGAAATGGAAATCAAGCCTTCTGTGGAGTATTGAGATAGGACTCGGGGTTTCTCTCTAGGCCCTGCAGGAAAAGAAGGGCCTCATGTGGTTATGTCGAGGGAATCTCATGGTGTTTTCTGAAGCTGCGGCTCGACGTGTTGCGTTTCTCTGGAGCTACGACGGGGAACTCAGGGAGCCTCTCGTGTGTCTCCAGGGAAGTCCAGTCCCCATTCGAGTAGCGAGGAAGGCCCAGGATGGCTCTCGAGTCACGGCAGGGGAAATGGGCTTCAAGACGTGTAGAAAGGGGTATATCGAGATGTTTCTCGAGTTTATGTACGCCTCCCTAGGTTCCCTGGGCTTGTGACGGTGACCTCTGGCAGCTTCCCTTGATGCCTATATGAAGGGGGATACTGTGCAGTTGAGATGGTAGTCTTGGTATTCCCAAGCGTTCAGTCACATAGAAGAGGGCCTCATCTGGAGGTGAGGCGGGAATCTGAGGCTTCCTCTCCTGTTCTGACATTGATCTAGGTTTCTTTGGAGGTTTGAACAGGGAGTTAGGCCTCGCCTTGTGTGGAGGCATGGAACTCCGCTTGCCTCTCGAGTTTTTCATGGGCTGCCAGGCCACTTGTCGAGTTACCCTTTGAAACAGCAGCTCTTTTGGGAGGATGCACCCAGGGTGTCAGTGCCCCTTCGTGTGGTGTCTTCATCCTCGGTGTTCATTGGAAAAGGTGCACAGGCATTGGGACTTCTCTTCAGTGGACAGGGAAATCGGTGTCTTTCAGAATGTGGCACGACCCACGAGGCTTCCTCTCGAGTTTCCAAGTGAGACCGGCCTCCTCCTCAAGTGGACTGGAAGGTCGGGATCACTTTCCAGAAAAAGCAGGGGGATCGACCCTCATGTCGAGGTCAGGAGGGAAGAAGGGGGTCAGAGGAAGTTGTGCCCGGAACCTCGACGTTCCTCTCCAGTGAGACCGCTATGTTGGGTCACATGTGAAATTTCCTAGAGGCTGTCTTGTTCCGTTTCGATGATCCAGTGCGTTCATGGGATTTCTCTCAAGACGCTGCAGTGGGAAAGGGCCTCATCTGGCGATGTCTGGGCAACCATGTGGTTATTGTCGACTTACGGAGGGATTCTCGAATTACAACGGGGAACACAGCGAGCCTCTCGTGTGGCTCCAGGGAAGACCTAACTCCATTCAAAATGGCGTGGGAGAGCTGCGGATTGCTCTTGAGTCCCTGTCGGGCTAAGATACCTCTTCTAGTCTTCTAGGAATGTGTTCAGAAATTCCGTGTTCCTCTTCAGGAGCGCTAGGGATCTTGGGGTTGCATTCAAGCTTCAGCCGGGGAGTCAGGCCTCGTCTCGAGTTGAAACAAAAAACTCCACTCTCCTCTCGAGTGGCCAAGGCTAGCTCTTGAAGCCCATTTTGTTTAAAAAAAAAAAAAAAAAAAAAAAGGAATCAAGCCTTCTGTGGAGTTTTGTGAGAGGACTCGGGATTGCTCTCTAGGCCCTGCAGGAAAAGAAGGGCGTCATCTGGCGATGTCGGGGAAATCACCTTGTGTTTTCTTGAGCTCTGGCTTGACGTGTGGTGTTTCTCTCGAGCTATGACAGGGAACTCAGGGAGCCTCTCTTGTGTCCCCAGGGAAGTCCAGTCCCCATTCGTGTAGTGAGGAGGGCCCAGGATGGCTCTCGAGTCACGGCAGTGGAATCGGGCTTCAAGAGGTGTTGAAGGGGGTATCTCAGAGTGTTTCTCGAGTTGCTATTATAATCCCTATGTTCCCTGATCTTTTGATGGTGACCTCTGGCAGCTTCCCTGGGTGCCTATGAGAAGGGGAATACTGTTCATTTGAGAGGGTTGTCTTGGTATTCCCCTGGGTTCAGTGTCATGGAAGAGGGCCTCATCTGGAGGTGAGGCGGGAATCTCAGGCTTCCTCTCCTGTTCTGACATGGATCTCGGGGTCTTAGGGCGTTTTGAACAGGATGTTAGGCCTCACCTTGTGTGGAGGTATGTAACTCAGCTTGCCTCTCGAGGTGTTCATGGGGTGTCAGGCCACTTGTCGAGTTGTCCTTGGAATCAGAGGCTCTTTCGGGAATATGCAACCAGTGTGTCAGTGCGCCTTCGTATGGTGACTTCATCCTCGAGTTTCCATTTGAAAAGGTGCACAGGCATCGGGACTTCTCTTGAATGGATGGGGAAGTTGGTGTCTTTCGGAATGTGACACACCCACGAAGCTTCCTCTCGAGTTTCCAAGTGAGACCAGCCTCCTCCTGAGTTGGGACTGGAAGGTCGGGATCCCTTTCCAGACAAAGCAGGGGGATCGACCCTCATGTTGAGATCAGGAGGTAAGAAGGTGCTCAGAGGAAGTTGTGCCGGGAACCTCGGTGTCCGTCTCCAATGAGACCAGTAAGTTGGGCCACATGTGAAGTTTCCTCAAGGCTGTCTACTTCCATTTCTATGATCCAGTGGGTTCGTGGGATTTCTCTCAAGACGCTGCAGCGGGAAAGGTCCTCTCCTGCGAAGACTGGGCAACCACGTGGTTATTCTCGACTTAGGACGGGATTCTCTAGTTATGACGGGGAACAAAGGCAGCCTCTCGTGTGGCCCCAGGGAAGACCAATCTCCATTCAAAATGGCGTTTGAGAGCGGGGTATTGCTCTCGGGTTTCTGCAGGGCAAAGAGAATTCTTCTAGTCTACTAAGCATTTCTCCAGAAACTCCATGTTCCCATTTAGGTGTGCTAGGGGTCTCGGGGTTGCATTCAAGCTTCAGCCCGGGAACCAGGCCTCGTTTGACTTGAAACAAAGAACTCCCCTCTCCTCTCGAGTGGCCATGGCTAGCTCTTGAAGACCATTGTGTTAAAAAAAGGGGAATCAAGCCTTCTGTGGAGTTTTGAGAGAAGACTCGGTGTTACTGTCTAGGCCATGCAGAAAAAGAAAGGCCTCATGTAGCGATGTCGGGGGAATCTCATGCTGTTTTCTCGAGCTGCGGCTCGACGTCTGGCGTTACTCTCGAGTTACGATGGGGAACTCAGGGAGCCTCTATTGTGTCCCCAGGTAAGTCCAGTACCCATTTGAGTAGCCAGGAGGGCCCGGGATCACTCTGGAGTCACAGCAGGGGAATCAGGCTTCAAGACGTGTTGAAGGGGGTATCTCGAGGGGTTACTCAAGTTGCTGTAAGAATCTCTAGGTTCCCTGGGCTTGTGACGGTGAACTCTGGCAGCTTCCCTTGGTGCCTATGAGAAGGGGGAATACTGTGCATTTGAGAGGGTTGTCTTGGGATTCCCCTGGGTTCAGTGCCATGGAAGAGGGCCTCATCTGGAGGTGAGGCGTGAATCTCAGGCTTCCTCTCTTGTTCTGACATCGATCTAGGGGCCTTTGAGCGTTTTGAACAGGGAGTTAGGCCTCAACTTGTGTGTAGGCATGGAACTCCGCTTTCCTCTCGAGGTGTTCATGGGGTGTCTGGCCACTTGTAGAGTTTTCCTCTGAACCAGTGGCTCTTTTTGGAGGATGCAACCAGGGTGTGAGTGCCCCTTCGTGTGGTGACTTCATCCTCGGGGTTCCATTGCAAAAGGTGCGCAAGCATCAGTACTTCTTTTGAGTGGATGGGGAAATCGGTGTCTTTCGGAATGTGGCATGAAACATGAGGTTTAATCTCGAGTTTCCAAGTGAGATCGGCCTCCTCGTGAGATCGGACTCAAAAGTCGGGATCCGTTTCCAGACAAAGCAGGCGGATCAACCCTCATGTCAAGATCAGGTGGGAAGAAGGGTCTCAGAGGAAGTTGTCCCGGGAACCTCGGTGTTCCTCTCCAGTGAAACCGGTATGTTGGGCCACATTTTAAGTTTCCTCAAGGCTGTCTAGTTCCGTTTTGATGATCCAGTGGGTTTGTGGGATTTCTCTCAACACGCTGCAGTGGGAAATGGCCTCCTCTGGCAATGTCTGGGCAACCACGTGGTTATTCTCGACTTACAATGGGATTCTCGAGTTAGGACCCGGAACTCAGAGAGCCGCTCGTGTGGCCCCAGTGAAGACCAATCTCCATTCAAAATGTTGTGGGAGAGCTGGGGATTGATCTCGAATTGCTGCAGGACAAAGAGACCTCTTCAAGTCTTCTAGGCGTGTGTCCAGAAACTCCGTGTTCCCCTTCAGGGTGGCTATGGATCTCGGGGTTGCATTCAAGCTTCAGCCGGGGAGTCAGGCCTCGTCTCGTGTTGAAACAAAGAAATGCCCTTTCCTCTCGAGTGGCCAAGGCTAGCTCTTGAAGCTCATTGTGTTAAATAAAGGGAAATCAAGCCTTATGTGGAGTTTGAGAGAGGACTCGGGGTTCCTCTCTAGGCCCTGCAGGAAAAGAAGTGCCTCATGTAGCGATGTCGGAAAAATCTCATAGTGTTTTCTCGAGCTGCAGCTCGACGTGTGGTGTTTCTCTTGAGCTACGACGGGGACCTCAGGGAGCCTCTCTTGTGTCCCCGGGGGAAGTCCAGTCCTCCTTCGATTGGTGAGGAGGGCCCAGGGTGTCTCTCGAGTCACGACAGTAGAATCGGGCTTCAAGACGTGTTGAAGGGGGTATCTCGAGGTGTTTCCCGTGTTGCTGTAAGAATTCCTAAGTTCCCTCGGCTTGTGCCAGTGCACTCTGTCAGCTTCTCTTGGTGCCTATGAAAAAGGGGAATACTGTACAGTTGAGAGGGTTGTGTTGGGACTCCCCTGGTTTCAGTGCCATGGAAGTGGGCCTTATCTGAAGTTGAGGCTTGAATCTCAGGCTTCCTCTCCTGTTCTGACATCGATCTCCGTGTCTTTGAGGGTTTTGAACAGGGAGTTAGGCCTCGTCTTGTGTGTAGGCATGGAACTCCACTTGCCTTTCGAGTTGTTCATGGGGTGTCATGCCACTTGTCAAGTTGTACTTGGAACCAGTGGCTCTTTCGGGGGGATGCACCCAGGGTGTCAGTGCCCCTTCGTGTGGTGACTTCATCTTCGGTGTTCCATTGGAAAAGGTGCCCAGGCATCGGGACTTCTCTTGAGTGGACGCCGAAATTGGTGTCTTTCAGAATGTGTCACGAACTACGAGGCTTCATTCTGTGTTTCAACCTGAGTCTAGTCTCTTCCTGAATTGAGACAGGAACGTTGAAATCCATTTCCAGACAAAGCAGAGGAATTGACTTTCATGTAGAGGTCAGGAATGGAGACAGTGCTCAGATTAAGTTATGCCTGGAAATTGGTTGATACTCTCGAATGAAACGGGTATGTTAGGGAACTTTTCAAGTTGCATCAAGATTGTCAAGTACCATATCGAATTTCAAGAGGGACAGTGGGATTTATCTCGAGGCACTGCAGGGGGAAAGGACTCATCTCTCGATGATGGGGGAACTTTGTCGTTTTTCTCGAGATGTGGTCAGAATTTCTAGTTATGACTCAGAATTCAGGGAGCCTCTGGTGTTGCCCCAGTGAAGTTCTATCTCCACTGAGTTGCGAGGGTGTCTGGGGTTTACTCTTAAGTTACTGCAGGGCAAATAGACCTAATCTAGGCTTCTTTCCAGAAATTACATATTCGTCTCCAGTGGCAACAGGGATCTCTGTGTTGCATTCAAAGTTCACCCGTGGAGTGAAGCCTCGTCTTGAGTTGAAGCAAAGAATTCTGCTCTTCTCTCGAGTTGCGAGGGATATTTCTTCGAGCCCATTGAGGGCCTAAAAGGAGTCAAGTCTCCTGTGAAATTTTGAGAGAGGCTTGGGATTGCTCGCTAGGCCTTGCAGGAAAAGAAGGCACTCAGCTCCAGATGACGGGGCAATCTCGTGGTTTGTCTCGAGCTCTGTCGCCACGTGTGGTGTTTCTCTTATTTTAAGACGGGGAATTCAGGGAGCCTCTCGTGTGGCCCCAGGGAAGTCTAGTCTCCATTCGAGTGGAGTGTCCCTCTTCAGATACTACACCAGGTGTCACATGGCCACAGTCTCCCTGGTTAACACCTTTGCAGACCCTGTACGTGGAATCACATGACAACATTCTGCAGGGTGAATGTTCTCCAAGACTCTGAACCTGAGGTCACATATCCACAGTTTCCAAAGTGAACCCACCTCAAGACCCTGCACCTGGATTTGCAAGTCCAGTCTTAAGGGTGACCTCACCTCCCAGACACTTGTCCTATGTTCACACATCCACAGGCTCGATGTTGACTGCTTTGAAGTACCTGCACCTTGGGTCACATATCAAATTTCTTGTTGACACCGCTCATACCCCACACTTGGATTCACATATCCACAGTCTCCAGGTTGACTACACATTACTAGGTTCACAAGTCCATGTTAATCTTGGTGACACCTTCCCAAGCCTGTATATGTGGTCACACATCCACAGTCTCCTTGGTGTGACCTCTCCCCAGACCTGGAACCTTGGGTCACATGTCCACTGGCCCCAGGGTAACCCCACTTCCCAGAACCTCTACCTGGGGTCATATGTCTAGGGTCTAAAGGGTGAACCACCTCCCAGATCCTGCACTTGGCATCACACATAAATGGTATTCAGGATGAGACTACCTCCAGACTATGTACCTGGTGTCACATGACCACAGTGCCCTGTGTGCCATTTCCTCCCAGACCCTACACCTAAGGTCCCATGTCCACAAGATCCAGGGATTCCCCCTCCCACACCCTGCACCAGGGACACATTTCTATAGTCTGAAGTGTGACTCCACCTCCTAGAATCTGCACATGGGGTCACACATAAACAGTCTTCAGGCTAACCCCCACTTGATCCTGTACCTGGGGTCAAATTTCTGTAGTATCCCGGGTGAATCCCTCCCACAACACATACATGGTTACACATGTCGACAGTCTCTAGTGAGCAAACATCCAGACCCTGTACCTGAGGTCTCAGGACCACAATGTCCTGTGACACCACCTTCCAGTCCCTGCACTTAGGGTGACATGTCCAGAGTTTTCAAGGTAACCCCCTTCCAGACCATTAACCTGATGTAACAATCCACAATCACCAGAGTGACCCCACATCCCAGATCCTGCATCTGGGATCACACATCATAGGGTCTACAGGGAGAGCACCCTCCCCAGACCCTGCATTTTGGGTCACACATTCATAGTCCTCAGGGTGACCACACCACCCAGACCCAGTAACCAGAAACACTTGCACACAACCCCACCTTCAAGACCCTATCCCTGGAATTTCACATCCATAGTCTCCATGATGAACCACTCTTATATCATGCACCTGGGATCACACACCCACAGTTTCCAGGGTGACCCCTTTCTCCCCAGCATCAGGGGTTATATGACCACCGTCTCCATGTTCACACCCGACATCAGGTCCTTTACAGAGTGTCACATGGCCACAGTTTCCCTGATGAACGCCTTCATAGACCCTATTCATAGGGTCACATGTTGGTACTCTCCAGAGTGAACACTCTCCCAGACCCTGCTCCAGGGTTTACATGTCCACAGTCTCCATGGTGACCCCACCTCCAAGACACTTCACCTGACTTTACACATCCATAGGCTCCAGGGTCAGCCTCTACCCCATACACTGCAGTTTGTTCTCCTGTCAACTTTCTCCAGGGAGAAATATCCTCCCAGAACCTGCACCTGGGGTCACGTGTCCACAGTCTCCACATAGAGCCCTTTCTCCAGACCCTGAACATGGTGTTAGATGACCACAGTCCAGGGTGACCCTTACTTCCAGACCTTTTAACTGAGGTCACACATCCACAGGCTAAAGGGTCACCCCTTTGAAATACAAGCACCTGGGGTCAAATGTCCACAGTCTCCTTGGTGACACCTTGCCCAGAATCTGTACGTGGGGTCACATTTCCAGTTTCCAGGGTAACCGCTTCTGGCAGACCCTACACCTGGGGTCACATGTCCACTTTATCCATTGTGATACCGCCTCACCAGAACTTTTCCCTCTGGTCACATGTACATAATCTCCATGGTGATCAGCACTCCCAGATTTGAAACTCTGGTCACATTTCCAGTCCAGGGTGACACCCCATCCCCCCGACCCATATCTGTGGATACAGTCCACAGACTTCAGGGTGACACTACCACATTAGTCCGGGCACCTGGGGTGACACGGCCACAGTTTGCATTGTGAGTTCCCCTCCAAGACCATATGCTGGTGTTACATATCTATAGTTTCCAGGGTGACACCATCCCAGATCCTGTATCTGAGATCACATGTCTTCAGTCCCAAGTGTGACCTCTCCCAGGCCCTGTATTTGGGGTCACATATCTAGTCTATACCATGTGCATTCTCTCAGACACAGTACCAGTTGACACATGTCCATAGTCTCTGGGGTGCTGCCATTTCCCAGATCTTGTACCTGGGGTCATATGTCCACAGTCTCCAGTGTGACAACCCCCTGCCACACCCTGTACCTGGTGTCCACATGTCCACAGTCTCCAGGGTGACAATCTTCCCCAGAAGGTATACTTGGAATCCACAAACTTCTCATTGCAGAGTACCCCCAGCCTCTCTGTTGGACAGATCTGATTTTGAGCCCCTCAGAGCAGGATCTGAGGTAACAAACAGCAGCTTCTTGACAGGTCTGTGACCCTGGGCTTCACTGTGTGCAGCCTCCTTCTGGCAGGTTTTCCAGAGGCTTCCATTGCACCTGGGCACTGAGCCTGTCTCCACCCACCACTCCTCCTGTCCCTGACCCCTGGATCTCTCTCATTAGAAAAAGTTATTCCTGAAATTCTCTCCCAATTTTGAGCCAGATAAAATGATTAGAAAACAAGTAAGAGCTGCAGCTCCATATCCATCCTTACCCTCAGGACGCAAAGGTGTTTCTAGAACCTTGACCAGCACAATGAGGCCCATTTTCTAAAAGCACAAACCCATACAGAAAATGATTGGCTGTCCTAGCTGTCTTGCCGTTTACACAGGTGTGTGGGTTGAGGTGTATATAAACCCACTCAAGTGCTTGCAGCTGTACTTGATGCCGTCTTTTCTGCTTAGACATTGCAGAGCCCATTTGGTGAGCGAGAGTGAGGGGCCATGGCATTTCAGGGGATCTGGTCTGTGTGGGGCTCTGCTGGACATTCTTCAGGAGGTGCTAGGCTGTCATTTTCTAAGGATGGGCTGTGTCTCCTGCTCGTGCTGTTGGAAATAGTTTCAGGTAGAGGTGAGGAAACATGAAAACAGGCAGTGGGAATCGGACAGGAGGAGTAACTCAGGTAGAAAGTGGAAAGCTTTCAGAAGATCACCCAGGCCAGGACCATCCTGCCTGACCTAAAGGAGCCAACTCGGTAAACATGCTGTCACTGGAGGGATTCCAATCATTTTCTCAATCCTGTGAGGTCTTTGCTCATATTCAGGTGTTTACCTGGAAAGTGTGGATGAGGTTCAGGAGTGGCTAGCCAGGGGGTCAGCCAGCGTTTACTTAGAGATGACTCTGTGGGGTTCTCCCAGCTACACACTGAAGATCCTTGTCGGGAGGTATGGGGGTAGGGAGTGTGGAAGGGCTGATGGCTTCACATGCATAAGTCCCCACCGCTGACCATTTTCAGAACTGCTCATGCCTGGAGTAAGCATCCTAATTGGGTTTTCACCTGTGTAACTAGTGACTTCTGTATTAGCAATATGAACAGTGATCAGAAAATATCCTCAGTCAGGATTGAGATGTTACACCACATGTACCAGTGTAAGAACCTGAGGTGTGTGCAGCCAGTACCCCTAGGGACAGGCTTCAGACTTGGAACCTCAACAACTCTGATGTTCAGCTACTGCTTTAGCATTTCTGAGGGCCGAGTGCTGCCTCTAAGGTTCTGTAATCCACCCTGCATCTGCCTTTAGTGATATCCACACTTCTAGGATCCTAAAGGGCAGGGTCTGTGTGGCTGCTCTGTGGCTTCTCTAACAGATGATCACAAGCTGGGAGGGTTAAAAAAAAAAAAAACACAGAAATTTATCCTCCGCCAATCCTGGAGCCCAGACACCTGAGATCAACAAGTCACAGGGCTGAGGTCCCTCCAGAGACTTCAGGATATGGTCCTTCTTGCCTTTTCCAGCTTCAGGGTCTCCAGGGGTCCCTGGGCTTGTTTTCCCCTCCCTCCGATCTCTGCCTCTGCCTTTAAAAGGCTTCCCCTCTGTGTCCTCTTTCATCTCTTTGAAGGACTCTGTCAGTTGGATTGAAAGTCACCCAAACCCTAGATTACCTTACCTTGATATCCTTAGCTATATCTACTAAGACCCTTTTCCCAGATATTGCACTGTTCTGCGGGGACACATCTTTGGTGACCAACATTCACCTCATTCTCTGTGTATCAAATAACCCTCATTTTAGGAGATCACCACACTCTCATATAGATGGACACACACGTGGATTCTGGATAGAATAAGGCCCTTGGAGTCACCTGGAATGGATGCAGGCCTGGTTTCATCAGGTTTTGGAAATCACAGGGAGAAGTGAGACATGCCTTATTAAAGTTTGAAAAAGCCCAAGTTTGGGTGGAATGTGAAATGCACCCTGGTGGCAGGGAGCTTTGTCAGGGCCTAATGGAGGGATTAGGCTTCGGCCAGGGCTGCAGATGTCAAAGGAAGTTCGTGTGGGTGTTGGCCATATGCCCTGGAGGAGGAGCTCACAGTCACTGGGACAGAAGGAACAGGGAACCTGCGGGGACTTAGTGCTCCTGAACCTGAAGAGGAAACGCTTAAATTTTACATCACCTCCTACTCCTTCTGCCTCTATAACTCAGCTTCCTCCTTGCAAAGTCTGGTTCATGTAGGTCACGTAGCCTCAGAAAGTGGGGACTTACAATACTTGGAGCTGGAGCTTGCCTGCTTCACCCTTTTCCTGGCCCCTGCAAGCTGCTTGATCATGTCTGTCCATGATAATGCAGATCCTCCTCCCTGACATTCCTTGCTCCAAGTGAAACTCCCCACTCTGCTGGAGCACATCCAGTGGCTGTGGGTGGCCCCTGACAGAATTCTGGCCTCCTGAAGATCCACTGAGGCTTCAGCTACAGGACAGTGTGAGGTTCAGTTCAGGCTGACAGGACCCACGTGTTTTCAGCTTTGGGACATGGTGAGGTTCAGACCAGGTGGTTAGAAGTCTTGTCTCCTCAGAAACCACTGGGGCTTCAGTTTTTGGGCGTTGAGGGGTTCAGTTCAGGCTGATCGATTCTGGTCTCCTCAGGACCCACTTGTGCTTTAGTTTGGGGACATAGTGGGGTTCAGGTGAGGCTGATTGGAGCCTTGTCCCTCAGGACGCACCTGGGCTTCACTTTTAAGGCATTGTGCAATTCAGTTGAGGCTGACAGGACTCTGGTATCCTCAGGACCCGCTGGGGCTTCAGTTTTGGGACATTGTGGGGTTCATTTGAGTCTGATGGGAGTCAAGTTTCCTCAAGACCTGCAAGGAAGTGGTGCTGCTGAAGGTAAATGTGAGAGAAATAGGGAAGAAGCTTTCTGTGTGCAGCTGTTGTTGAAATTCTGCCTTACCAGAACTCAGGACTGTTAGGGCTTGATGTGGAAAGTTATAGGATTTTAGTCAGTTTTTGTCTGTGATATAAGATGGTGTCCTGTATTGTTTCTTTTGTATGGTTTCTATTTTCCCAGCACGCTTTATTGGGTGGGGGAGAATTTCCTTTCCTGCATGTATGTTCTTAATTCCTTTCTTTTAAATTAATTACCATGTACCTGTATCTTTACTTCTGAACTCTATTGTCTCTGTGCCTATTTATGTGCCAATTCCACATGACTTGAGGTGGCTTTAGGTGTGTACTCTAGATTGAAGTCAGGGATGGAGATGCCTCCAGCCTATTCTGCTTTCTCAGAGTCACTTTGGCTCTTTTGGTTCCTTTGTGGTGCCACACAGATGTAAAGACTGCTTTTGTTTCTGTGAAAATTGTCATGGAAATGTTGGCAGTGATTGCATGAATATGTACATTGGTTTGGTTAGCATGGCTATTTTAATGACATTTCCACCCATAAACAAGCGGTATCTTTTTACTTGTATCCATTCAGTTTCTTTGATCATAATTTCTTTTTTCTTGTAGTTTTTAGCTTGCAGGTCTTGCAAGTCCTTGGTTAGATTTCTAGATTTTCATCTGGGTGGGTGATGGTATGAAATTGTAAAAGGGAATATTTTCTTAATTTCTGTTTCTAATAGTTCATTATTAGTATAGGAATTCACAAATGATCTTGCAATTCTACCGACTTTGTATTTTTGGCCCTGCAGTTCGACATGTTGCAACTTAGGTCCTTGACAAAAGATCAAACCCATACCCCCTGCAGTGGAAGAGCAGAGTCTTAAACACTGGACTGACAGACAAGTCCATGAATTTGCTTTTTAGTTCTGAAATTTGCTGTGGTATCGTGTTATGTGGAAAACTAGAATTAAGACATCTCATAATTTTACTTCCATCTGGGTCATCTACAGCACCCAAGGCATGGTGTCTACTAATATGCTCTTTGTATGGTGCTTTTTAATACCATGTGGACTAGTACAAGGCAATTAGCATCACTACTTTTGTTGAATTTGTTTTGGTTAACTCTTGGCCTCTATTGCAATGTTCAATGTCATCTCTGATTTTCTGGCATGTGACATACATGGTTGTATTGAACAGTAAGTTACTTTCTAGTAAAATTTCAAATCTTTCAACTTTAAATAGTGGCACAAAGCTTTCTACATTCATAGCAAATACTGCAATGTGTTTTTCCCGAAACAGGAGCACTTTCCCAGGGATCAAGCCCCTAACCCCAAAATGGGGGATAATTGCTGTTTCCACATTAGAATCCTATCCATAGGACCAGTTCAGGTTTCATCAGCTGCCCAAGATTTGTGAAAATGTCTTTCTCCATTCTAATGCAGTTTTTATTTTCTGGTGCTATCACTGGGAATTTCCCTCATATGAAAAACCTTCATGGATTTAAAGTGACAAGATGACTATGATCTGGGTGGCTTTTTCTGTGTGGTTTCTTTCACTGAAATAAGCACTGTTTTCAGTGCTTTTCCATGTTGTTCCATGTGTCATTTTTTCACTGAACTTACATATAAGATCATTTATCATTTGGGTCATTTTAAGTATGCACTTTTATAGCATTACCTGCACTCACTTTGTAAAAATTTCCCCACCATACATCACGAGTAACTTTTCCTTTTCCTGAAGTGACACTGTAACCATTAAACACCCACCACTCTAAATCCCTGGCCATCTTATTCTACTTGGAACTTGTCTTATATGGATACCTCATACTATTGGAATCATAGAACAGTTTTCCTTTGTGTTGGGCTTCTTTCACTTGGCACAATAACTTGAAGTTTCATCCACATTATAGCATGTGTGAGAGTTATCTTGTTTTTAAAAATTGAATCACATTCCATTGTGTTTATACTACATTGTGCTTGTCCAGTCATCTGTTGAACCCGTGTGTTGCTTGCACCTTTTGGTTACTATGAATAATGTTGCTATTAATATGAGGTTTGAATATCTGTTCTGATTCTTGGTTTTAAATATTTGGGTGTACAGCCTGGACCTGACTGGATAGATTCTATGTTAACTTTCTGTTTATGTTTTTGAGAAGCCCCCTGTTTTCTGCAGCTGTAGCACTATTTTACTATATTCCTTTCTATGGCAGAGTCATTCATCTTATGTATGGATCTACCCTTCAATTGATGTGTTGGTGGACATTTTCATTTTTTTTTAACATGGGCTCTCAAGAACACTGCCCCTGTAAATATTGGTGTACAAGTTTATATTTGAACATTTGCTTTAAATTCTTTGGATGTATATCTAGGAGTGGAATTGCCAAAACTTAGGATAATTCAGTTCAGTTACTCAGTCATGTCTGACTCTTTGTGACCCCCATGGACTGCAGCACACCAGGTTTCCCTATCCATTACCAACTCCTACATCTTCCTCAAACTCATGTCCATCTAGTTGGTGATACCATCCAAACATCTCATCCTCTTATCCCCTTCTACTCCTACCTTCAGTCTTACCCAGCATCAGGGTCTTTTCCAATGAATCAGTTCTTCACATCATGTGGCCAAAGTATTGCAGTTTCATTTTCAGCATCAGTCCTCCAATGAATATTCAGGGCTGATTTTCCTTAGGATTGACTGTTTGAATCTCCTTGAGGTCCAAGGGATTCTCAAGAATCTTCACAGCACCACAGTTCAAAAGCATCACTTCTTAGGCACTCAGATTTCCTTGTAGTCCACCTCTAACATGTATACATGACTACTGGAAAAACCATAGCTTTGAGTACACAGATCTTTGTTGGTAATGTATCTTCTTTTTAATATGTTGTCTAGGTTGATCATAACTTTTCTTCCCAGGAGCAGGTGTCTTTTAATTTCATGGCTGCAGTTACCATCTGCCATCATTTTGGAATGCATGAAAATAAAGTCTGTAACTGTTTCCTTTGTTTCCCCATCTATTTGCCATGAAATGATGGGACCAGATGCCATGATCTTAGTTTTCTCAATACTGAGGGTTTTTTTTTTTAATCTTCTTTCAAGAATGATTGATTGATTGATTGATTGAATTTACTTTACAATATTGTATTTGTTTTTCCATACATTGTCTTGAATCTGCCATGAGTGTACATGTGTTCCCCTCCTGAATCCCCCTCCCATCTCCCTCCCTATCCCATCCCTCTGAGTCACTCCAGGTCACCAGTCCCGAGTATCCTGTATCATGCATCAAACCTGGACTGGCGATTCATTTCACATATGAAATTTTACATGTTTCAATGCCATACTCCCATATCATCCCACCCTCGCCCTCTCCCACAAAGTCCAAAACACTGTTTAATACATCTGTGTCTGTTTTTCCTGTCTCACATACAGGGTTATCATGACCATCTTTCTAAATTCCATATATATGCATTAGTATACTGTATTTGTGCTTTTCTTTCTGACTTACTTCACTCTGTATAATAGGCTCCAGGTTCATCCACCTCATTAGAACTGATTCAAATGCATTGTTTTTAATGGCTGAGTTATATTCCATTGTATATATATATATATAACCACAGCTTTCTTATCTATTCATCTGCTGATGGACATCAAGGTTGCTTCCATGTCCTGGCTATTATAAACAGTGCCGTGATAAACATTGGGGTACACATGTCTCTTTTGTTTCTGGTTTCATGAATATGAGTTTTATGCCAACATTTTCACTCTCCCCTTTCACTTTCATCAAGAGTTTCTTCAGTTCTTTGCTTTCTGCATAAGAGTGGTGTCATATGCGTATCTGAGATTATTGATATGTCTTCCGGCAATCTTGATTCCAGGTTATGCTTTATCCAGCCCTGGGATTTCACAGGATGTACTCTGCATATAAGTTAATTAAGCAGGGTGACAATATACAGCCTTGCCATACTCCATTCCCAATGTGGAACCAGTCTGTTTTTCTATGTCCAGTTCTAACTTTTGCTTCTTGACCTGCATACAGATTTCTCAGGAGGCAGGTGAGGTGGTCTGGGATTCCCATCTCTTTAATAATTTTCCACAGTTTGTGGTCTTCTGCACATTCAAAGGCTTTGTCATTGTCAATAAAGCAGAAGTAGGTGTTTTTCTGGAAGTTTTTCTCTCTTGCTTTTTCAATGAACCAACGGATTCCGTTGGCATTTTGATCTTTGGCTCCTCTGCCTTTTCTAAATCCAGCTTGAACATCTGAAAGTTCTTCGTTCATGTACTGTTGAAGCCTCGCTTCGGAAATTTTGAGCATTAATTTGGTAACGTGTGAGATGAGTGCAACTGCGTGGTAGTTGGAACATTCTTTGGCATTGCCTGTCTTTAGGATTGGAATGAAAACTGATCTTTTTAGGTCCTGTGGCTACTTCTGAGCGATATGATCATTACATTTTTATGTTTTTGAGAAAATGCTGGTTCTGCACACAGAGATCACACCATTTTACATCGCCACAAGTAAAGTGTGAGTTCCAATTTCTGTGCATTTTCCCCAAAATTTGTCATTGGTCTTTATTCTTGATTTCACCCAGGTCCATCCTGAGTGCCTTATTAAGGAGGAAGTAATAATGCAGGACCCACATTTGAAGAGAAGGGATTTAGCTTCACATACTTGATGGATAGCTGAGTATCCACGTCAATTATTTAGAATGTTTCTGTGTATATATTTTTATTCAACTCTACTCATAAAACCTATGTTTGTTTGTATTTTTTTTTTAAACCTATTTGTACACCAGAAATTTCTTTTAAACTTTTGGGAGCTTCCCTGGTCTCTCAGACTGTAAAAGCATCTGCTTGCAATGCAGGAGACCTAGGGTCGATGCCAGGGTGGGGAAAATCCCCTGGAGAAGGAAATGGCAACCCACTCTAGTACTCTAGCTTGGAAAACTTCATGGCTGAAGGAGCCTCACAGGGTATGGTCCATGTGGGTCTCAAAGAATCAGACGCAACTGAGAGACTTCACTTTCACATTCTTTTGATTATGATCAAGTCAGTTAGACTGCTTAGTTTATTCTTGCTTTGTCTATTAAGAGCTTTTTTCATGCTCTCCTGAATTTATTTTACATAATTCAGCTTTCATGGTTCTTCTTTCTCATATTTTGAGATTATGCTGCTTTATAGATTTACTGTCTCAGTCTAGTATCAGCCACATATTTAAAGACTCCTTATTCCTTTCTATTAAAGAATTTTAATAAAAATTTTCATGTGGGAACTTAATAATCTTAGCAGAAAATGCATGGAAATACATACAAATATATATCAGACTATAAATACACATGGTCATGAAGATTTTCACATGGAGCTAGGTGTTTCTGTATTAGGCTAAAGATAGATTATAATGATGTCTCCAACCTGGTTTCTTATGACACAGATATTACAACCTTCTCTCTGCCTGTATCTTCCCACTCCAGTGATAAGAAACTTGGTTTCCATTACTTGACATTTATCAAATTCTGTGCTTGCTCCAATCAGTGACTGAAATAGTAGTTTTAGTCCTCTTAACTACCAACTCCCTGTAGAAAGAACTTACAGAGCTCATTGTTTATGTTTGGTACATTTTGCCTTTGGCCTGCAGATTATATTCATTTTCACAGTGAACTTATGTCAGATAATTTTGTCCTAACACTGAGTGGCTTTTTTTTTTTTTAACAAAAATTTCTTCTTCTTTTTAATCTCCTGGCTGTGCTGTTGCATGTTGGATTTTAGGTCCCTAACCAGCAATTGAACCCAGCTCTCCTGCATTGTCAACGTGGAGTCTTAACCACTGGCCCTCCAGGGAAGTCTGAAGCTTTTCATATATTTCTCAATCTTTTAGATTCTTTGTTAAATTCTGCATTCCAGTCTTTAACACTCCCATACTATGAATTAATAAATGTTAATAAGTACTAATTTAATTGTTGGGTTCTGAAAACAAAAATCTATATTCTTACACAAATGCATAGAAGCAGATATTCATCACTAAAGTATCATGTGAAATATTTCAGCCATATATTCAATAAACTGTTTACTGTGTCTATTTTACCTTTTCTAGAATGTCTTATAAGGTCATACAGTGTGTAGCACTTGAGGCTGGATTCTTCCATTTCATAATATAAGTGTTAGATTCATGCTTTTCTTTTTTTTTTTTTAATAAATGCATTAGTAGTTCATTCCTTTATATGTCTGAAGACTATTGTATTGCATTATATGAAATGAAAAATAAATTTCCCTCTACCCTCAGTGTTCTTCATTGAGACACTCATAATGAAAGGGAGATGGAATGGAAAAAAACAGTCAGAAGTCTAATATATGCCATGCATACCTCCTGTATAGTTGCAAGATACCTGGGAAAACTGAGTCACTTTCTGAAATGGCCCAAGACTTTATCTTAAATGCTATCATCAGCGAAGAATGATAGAAGGAGTTTAGGAGATGGAAGAAGCCATTTACGGGAAATTATTAAGTCAAGCACTGTAAACAAAAGCATTGTGGTTATGAATTTTAACATCTAGGTCCATTCCATAGATCTTGATAGTAAAGTCATTTAGTCAAGTCAAGTCATTCTTGATATTTAGTCATCCTCCATTTCCTTGTCCAGTGATGGAAGCATCCTTACAAATGGAGGTATCCTTAAAAAACTTAAAACCACTTTATAAGATTGCATTTCTACTTGGTTTTAAAAATTCTCTGGGGCTGCTTTTTTTTTTTAATTAATCAGTCTAAAATAATCTTTTTGTCAAATGGGCATATTTGGGGTGTGCTGTTTTGTCATACCCTTGAAATGTCTATGCCCTAATTTACCTGTGAATGCACATCTATGTAAGGATATCCTGATGTTTTTATTTATTATGAATTAAGAATAGTGCTCTCATACATTACCTGGTAGTAATTTTTATTTCAGTTTTCCAAAGTAGTGGTCTAAATACAAGAGGTGCACTTCTTGATTCCTAAGGTGAGACTCTTTAGATTTGGAGAAATGTGCCAAACTGTCTTCCAGAGTTGACTGTACATGCATTCAACCAGCATCCTGATTATGCCCTTGTATGCTTATTTACAATCTCTTTATCTTCTTTGTCCAGGTGTGTGTTTCAACCTTTACCAAATTTGGATACTCTGGATACAGTTTTGAATAATTGAAATTTTCTAAGAATGTGTCCATTTCTTCCATTTATCAATTTTATTGACATATAGTTGTTCATAATTGTCTACCATAATCCTTTGTATGTTCGCATTGTCTGTTGTAACCGCTACCCAGGTGCAAGTAATGGGAGGTGGGTTCACCATGGAGACTGTGGACATGTGACCCCTACAGAGGTTCTAGGAGGTGGGGTTCCCCTTGAAACTGTGGACGTGTGAGCCCAGGTACAGTACTTGGAGGTAGGGTCAACCTGGAGACTGTAGATGTGTTAGCCTAGGTGTGGAATCTTGGAGGTGGGGTAACCGGGAGTATGGACTTGTGAAGCCAGGTACAGTGTCTTGAGTGTGGGATTATCCTGGAGACTGAATATGTGATCACTGGTACAGGATGTTGGGAGGGGTGTCATCTTTGAGACTGTGCATGTGTGACCCCAGGTACAGGGCCTGGGGAAGGGCTTCACCATGGATACTGGATATGTTACCTCAGGAAAAGGGTCTGGAGTGTGGGATCACCTTTGAGACTGTGGAACTGTGTCTGCAAGTACACGGTCTGGGAGGCGGTAACCATGGAGACTGTGGAATTTTGACCTGAGATGGAGGCACTGTGAGGTGTTGTCACTCCAGAGACTGAGGACATGTGACTCCGGGTTCAGAGTCTGGGAGGGGTGTCACCCTGGTGATAGTGGACATGAGACCCTGGGTGCAGGATTTGGGTGATGGGGTCACCTTGAATACTGTGGATGTGTGAACCCACAAAGAGGGTCTTGAGTGTGGGGTCACTATGGAGACTGTGGACGTGTGATCCCAGTTGCAGGGTGTATGGGGTGAGATCACCATGAAGACTGTGGATGTGTTACTCCAGGTTCTGGTCTGGAGGATGCAGTCACCCTGGAAACTGTGGATATGTGACCCCAGATTCAGGGTCTGGAAGGTTGTCACCCTGGAAAGTGTGGATGTGTGACCCCAGGTTCAGGGTTTGGGGAGAAGTGTCACCCTGGAGACGGTGGATATTTGACCGAATGGACAAGGACGGGGTGGTCACCCTGGAGAATGTGGACATGTGAGCTCAGGTGCAGAGTGTGAAATGGAGTTCACACTGAAGAATGTTGACATATGAATCAAGCTGCAGGGTAGGGGAAGACAGTCATCCTCAAGATTGTGGATGTGGAAACAAGTACATGGTGTGGCATGGTGGGGTTACCCTGGAAACTGTGGAAAACTCACCCCAGGTATATATTATGAGAGGTGGGGTCACACAGGAGACTGAGGACATGTCATCCCACTTACAGAGTCTGGGAAAGAGGTTTCACTGGAGCCTGTGGACCTGTGATCACAGGTTCAGTGCCTGGGATGTGACTTCACAGAGGAGACTGTGGACATGTGACCCCAGGTTCAGGGTCTGGGAGAGAGTAACACTGGAGACTGGACGTGTGGCCCCAGGTACAGGATTTTGGATGAGTCACTCTGCAGACTGTGGATATGTGACTGCAAAGGGAGTGTCTGCAAGGGTCTCACCATGGAGAAAGTGTATGTATGAGCCCAAGTACAGGGTCTGGATGTTGGGGTAAGTCTGGCGATTGTGCCCATGTCACACCAGGTACAGCATCTGGGAAGGGTTTTCATCCTGGCCACCATAAACATGTGGCCCCAGGTACAGAGTGTGGGATATGGGGTCACCCTGGAAACAGAGGCCAAGTAAACTAAGGTATAAAGTTTTGTGAAGGGGGGTCACACTGGATACTCTGAATGTGTAAACCCAATTTCAGGGTCTGGGAGGGGTGTCACCCTGGAATCTATGGATATGTGACCCCAGGTGGAAGAGGGGAGTCATATTGGATACTGTAGCCACGTGACTCCAGGTGCAGCACCTGAGACATGGGGTCACACTGGAGACTGTGGACGGGTGAGACCATGTACGTGAACACAAAGGGTTTATACCCTGGTGAATGTGGATGTGTGAACCTGCTTCAGGGTCTGTGAAGAGTGTCACTCTGGAGAATGTGGAAGTCTGATCCCAGGGTTCCTCTAGAGTTGCAGTGGGGAACATGGGGTTCCTGTCGAGTTGAATCAGAGTACTCAAACCTCCCCTCTACGTGCAGTGGGAGCTCAGTGTTCCTTTCCAATTGTGGCATGAAACTCAGGGTTCCACTCGCGGCATGGTGAGGAAGTTGTGTTCCTCTGGAATTGATAATTACCCAGGGTTTTTCTTGACTTGTGGTGGGGCCTCCTCTCGAGTTCCCTTGGAGTAATTCATCTCTAGCAGGGATGTGCAGGACGGCTCCTTTCTTGTCGCAATCTGTGTGTGGCTACTCACTAGTTTTGGCATGGGATTTCTCTAGTTGTGTTCAGGGTCAACTCTGTAGTTGTGGGGTGTTTGATTCTCTCTAGTTGTGGTGATCAAGCTCCTCTCTGGTTGCATTGTGTGGTTCGTCTCTATTAGCAGCAGAGGTGCTCCTCTAAATGTGTGATGTCTATTGGGTTCCTCTCGAGTTGCAGGGCAATGTCGTCTCTGGTTGGAGTGTGTGGGGCTCCATGGGGAAGGTCCTCTATTTTTGGCGATAGGGGCTCCTCACTAACATTAGGGGGATTGCTTCTTTCTAGTTGTGAAGGATGCCACTCAACTTACTTCAGGTAGCTCGTCTCTATTTGTGGAAAAAAGGCTTCTCTCTAGGTGTGATGTCCTGGGGGAATCCACTCTAGTTTTTCTGGGGGATTCTGCTTCACTTTTATCTGGGAGCCCCAGCATCATTCTGACTAGATGCCCCTTTTCTGGTTATTTCCTAGGGCTCCTGTCAAATTGCAGCAGGGAACTCGGTGTGCTGCTTGTTACAGCAGGTGACTCAGGCTTCCTTTAGAGTTGTGGTGGAGCCTCCACTCGAGCTGCAGTGGGGAAGTTCCTCTCTAGTAGCTCTGTGCATGCTTCCTCTGTCTACCTGCATTGTGTTGGAGGCTATTCTCTAGTTGCAGCATGGGATGCCACTCTAGTTGCAGTGGGGGTCCACTCTTTATTTGTGGTGTGTTGGCTCCTCTCTACTTGTCATTTGCAGACACCTCTCTAGTTGTGTCAGGGGGGCTCCTCTTTAGTTGTGGCAGTCTGGCTTCTTTCTAGTTGTGGTAGAGTGCTCTCCTCAAACTGTGATGGGGATGGCTCTTGTCTGGTTGTGACGTGAAAGGGAACTTTTTCTAGCTTAAATGTGTAGGAGGCTACTCTCTAGTTGTGACAATGTTAGGCCTCTTTATTTGTAACATGGTGGGCTGCACTCTACTTGTGGAAGGAGGTTTCTAATTTTGATAGATGGGTATGCTCTCTAATGACAAAGTTAAGGAGGGGGATATCTCTAATTGTGGCAGGGGTCTCTTCTCTAGCTGCAGTGTGGGCATCCTCTTTCATTGTGATACATGTGGTAATCCTACTCTAGTTATGATGTACATGGACACTTTCTGCTAATTGTGATGAGTGGGGCACACTCATATCGACCTGTGGCTGTGGTGTCCACTCTAGTTGTGGCAGTGGTTCTCCACTCTAAATGCAATGTAAGGGAGGGCGGGGCACCTCTCTAGTTTTGGCGGTGTGCTCCTCTAGTTGTCCCTGAGGGTCAACTATCTAGTTGTGGCGTGCATTCAACTCTCCAGTTTTGGCGGTTGTACTTCTCTAGTTGTGATGTCCTGGGACGCCCCTCCCTAACTGTGTTGTGCCTGGGGAAGTCCTGTTCATCTGCACAGTGGGAATTCCTGTCTTGTTGCATCAAGCTGTGCAGTGCTTCTCTAGATGCAGTTTTCTGGCTCATCTCTATTTGTGGTTTGGTGGGCTACTCTCTAGTAGTGGTGTAGAGCCTCCTCTCTGGATGAGATGTACGAGATTGCTCCTCTCTAGGAGTTGGGTGCAGGGCCTCTTTCTTCATGCAGTGTCATGTTGGGCTACTTTATTGTTGCAGTGTGTGGGCTCCTCTCTAGTTGTGGTGGGGGACTCCTCTTGAGTTTCATCGGAAGATATGATATTTCTGTCTAGGTGAGACGGGGCTTCCACTCGAGTTTTAGTGCGTTAGCTCCTCTCTAGTAGCATTGTGCACGGTGGCTTCAGTTTAGTTGTGATGTGCAGGTGGCTAAACTCCCTGAGGCATGGGTCTCCCCTCTAGCCGGTGTGGGGGCCAACTCTTAGTTGTGTTAGTTCGGCTTCTCTCTAGTTGTTGTGTGCAGTCTTCTCAAGTTGTGTTAGGGATGTCTTCTCTATTCATGGTGATCTGGGGACACCTCTAGAGCTGCAGTAGAATGTTCCTCTCGAATGGGGAAGGGAGTTTCCTCTCTGGTAACGATGTGCACAGGCACTATTTCCAGGTGCGATATTTGTGAGCCTACTCTCTAATTTTTGCAAGGCCCCTCCTATTTTGTTGTGGCCTGGGTGACTCCTCTCTAGTTGTGAAAGGAGGCTTCTGTGCAATTGTGATGTGTGGGAATGCTCCTTTCAAGTGGCAATGTTCAAGGGGCTGCTCTCTATTTGTGACATGGGGTCTATTCTCTAGATGTGGTGAGGATGTTCCTCTCTGACAGTGGTAGGGGTGTGTACTTGACTTGCAGCCAGGGATTGTATCTATTGGCAGTGGAGTGGACCCACTCTAGGTGCAATGTCCAGGGTTTCCTCTCCTGTTGCGGTGGTGGGACACTCTCCAGTTTTGGCATGTGAGCTCTTCTCTAATTGAGGCCATGGACTTCCCTTGAGCTGTGGTATAGGGCTCCTCTCAAGTTCAGGAAGGGACTCGGGGCTCCTCTTTAGTTGGGGTGATGATTCCTCCATGAGTTCTATGGGGGAGGTTGTTTTCTCTACTTGTGGCATTGAGGGTTCCTCACTAGTTTTCATGGGTTTCCTCCACTCTAGTGACAGGCTCATCTCAAGTTATTTCAGGGGCTTCCTCTATTCACAGCAGAGGGGCTTCACCCTAGGTGCAGTATGCTGAAGGGCTCCTATGTAATTTTGGCAGGTCAATCCTCCCAAGTTTTGGCGGGGGATATCCTAGCTTTGTCCTTCAGGGCTCCTTCCTTGTGATGGCACAGGGCTCTTCTAGAAATGCAGTGGCAGAGTTGGGGTTCCTTTCAAGTTGGGACAGTTGACTTGTGGTTCCTTTAGAGTTGTGATGGTGCCTCCTTTTGAGCTGCTTGGGTCAGCTCCTCTCTAGTAGCAATTAGCAGGCTGCCTCCTGTCTACTTGTGATGTGCAGTAGGCTACTATAGTAGTTACAGCATGGGACTGCACTCTAGTTGTAGTGTGGTCAACTGACGTTTTTGTTTCCACTCCTCTCTAGTTGTGGTTTGGAATCCTCTCTAGCAGTGGTTTACAGACTACTCTCTAGTTGTGGCAGGGCAGGAGTCCTCTTTAGTGGTGGTATGAAGCTACTCCTTTGTTGTGGTATAGTTCTCTCAAATTGTGGCAGTGGTGCCTCCTCTTAGGAATCCTCTCGAGTTATCTCAGTGCTTGGGGCTCATCTCGATTTGTGATGGGGAACTCGGTGTTCCTCCCGAGTCGCAGCAGGGGAGTCGGACCTCTTCTCTAGTTGAGGTGGGTAGCTCATGGTTCCTCTTGGGTTTCAGCAGGAAACTCAAGATTTCTCTTGAGTTGTGATGGGAAAACTCAGGGTTCATCTCGAGTTACAACAGGGGAGTCAGGTCTCTTCTCGAGTTGAGGCGAGGAAATTGGTTTTCCTCTCGAGTTGCAGCAGGGGAGTCAGGCCTTCTCTCAAGTTGTGATGGGGAACTCAGGGTTCCTCTCTAGTTGCAAAAGAGGACTTGGGTTTCCAATCGAGTTGTAGCTGGTAACACTGGGTAGCTGTCAAGTTGCAGCATGAATCTTGGGGTTCCTTTAGAGTCACAGTAGGGTACTCTGAGCTCCTCTCGAGTTGTTGCAAGAACTCAGGATTCCTCTTTATTTGCAGTGCAGGACTCTTGGTTCCACTTGAGCCGTGGCAGGGAACACAGTTTTCTCCTCAATTTGGGGGGCTACTCATGGTTCCTCTCATGATGTGCTGGGACCTCCTCTCGTGATGTCTTGGGGAAACTGGTCTCTAGAAGGGATGTGTAGTTTGACTTCTTTCTTGTTACAATGTGCGGGTGACTACTCACTAGTTTTGGCATGGAACTTCTCTCTAGATATGCTTGGGGTCAACTCTATAGCTGTTGTGGGTTCAGTTCTCTCTAGTTGTGTTCTGCAACCTCGTGTCCAGTTGTGTTGTGAGGGTCGTCTCTATTAGCAGCAGTAGAGTTCCTCTCTATGTGTGATACCCAGCAGGCTCCTATCAAGTTGTAGTGGAGGGCTCCTCTCGAGTTGTGAGGCTGTGTCCATTTTGGTTGGGGTGTGGGTGGTTCCATGGGAAGAGTCCTTTCTCCTTTTGGCAAAAGAGGTTCCTAATATTCGTGAGCTTTCTTCTTTCTAGTTGTGAGTGATTCCATTTAATTTAATTCAGGGAGCTTATTTTTATTTGCTTCAGAGGGTCTTCTCTCTAGGTGTGATGTCCTTGGATATTCCACAGTATTTCTGCCTGGGAAATCCACTGCAGGTTTGCCAGGGGAGCTCCTCTGTCATTTGGCCAGGTTATGCTTTCTTGTTACAGCATAGTGTTCCTGTCAGATTGCAGTGGGGAACCTTGCATTTCTCTTGAGTTTCAGGAGGGGACTTGGGGTTCCTTTAAGTTGTGGTTGTGCCTCCTCTTGTATTGCACTAGGGCAGATACTCTAGAAGTGCTGTGCAGCCTGGCTCCTGTCTTGTTGCAATCTGTGGGACTCGACTCTCTAGTTTCGGCATGGGGCTCCACTCCAGTTGCAGTGGGGATCCACGCTTTATTTGTGGTGGGTCAGCTCCTCTCTAGTTGTCGTTTGCAGACTCCTCTCTAGGTTTGTGAAGAAGGCTGAGCGCCGAAGAATTGATGCTTTTGAACTGTGGTGTTGGAGAAGACTCTTGAGAGTCCCTTGAACTTCAAGGAGATCCAACCAGTACATTCTGAAGGAGATCAGCCCTGGGATTTCTTTGAAAGGAATGATGCTAAAGCTGAAACTTCAGTATTTTGGCCACCTCATGTGAAGAGTTGACTCATTGAAGAAGACTCTGATGCTGGGCGGGATTCGGGGCAGGAGGAGAAGGGGACGACAGAGGATGAGATGGCTGGATGGCATCACTGACTCGATGGATGTGAGTCTGAGTGACCTCCGAGAGCTGGTGATGGACATGGAGGCCTGACGTGCTGCAGTTCATGGGGTCGCAAAGAGTCGGACACGACTGAGCGACTGATCTGATCTGATCTGATATCTAGGTTTGGCAGGGAGGCTTCTCCTCTCTAGTTATGGCAGGTGGAGTCCTCCTTAGTTGTGTAGTTGGGCTCCTCTCTAGTTGTGGTAAAGTGCTCTTCTCAAATTTGGATGGGTGTCGCTCCTCTTTGGTTTTAATGTGAAGGGGCTTTTTTTTTTTTTTTTTTTCTAGATTCAGTGTGCAGGGGGCTACTCTCTAGTTGTGGTAGTGGGTGTTTTCTTTAGTTGTGGCATGGTGGGCTCCTTTCTACTCGTGGCAAGGGGCTTCTGTCTAATTGTGATGTGTGGGTATGCCCTTCTCTAATGGCGATGTTCAGGGGGGCTTATCTCTAGTTGTGACAGGAGTCTCCTCTTTAGTTGAAATGTTGTCCTCCTTTTTCATTTTGATCCATGTGGGAATTCCATTCTAGTTTTGATGAGCATGGGAACTTTTCTCTTATTGTGATATGTTGGGCACGTTCCTATCTATCTATGCAAGGGATATTCATTCTAGTTATGACAGTGGTACTCCACTCTTAAAACACTCCACAGTGGTGCATTTTAAGGCTGGGGTGGCACCTCTGTACTTTCAGCGATATGTTCCTTAAGCATGAATGTCAACTATCTAGTGGTGGCATGTATTCAACTCTCTAGTTTTGTCAATTGGGCTTCACTCTAGTGGTTAAGTCCTGCAGTGCTCTTCCCTAATTGTACTCTTCCTGGGGTTTTCCTCTCTAATTGTGGAGTGGGAATTCCTATCTTGTTGCCTTATGCTGTGCTGCTCCTCTGTAGGTGCAAGTTGCTGGCTCATCTCTACTTGTGATTTGAGTGGCTACTCTCTGGTATTGAAATGGATCTTCCTCTCTAGATGTGGTGTGCAAGGCTGCTTCTCTCAAGGGGCGGGTGTGGGGCCTCCTTTCTACATACAGTTTCCGATTTGGCTCCTCTCTTGTTGCAATGTGTGGGCTCCCCCCACGTTGTGAGGGAGAGACTGCACTGGGAGACTTGTTCCTCTCAAGTTAAGGTAGGGCTTCCACTCGAGTTTTCTTTTTTGGGGGGAGGGGTGGCCCATCTCTAGTAGCATTGTGTAGGGTTGCTTCTGTTTAATTTCGATGTGTGAGTGGCTAAACTACCTGTGCCATGGAGCTCCTCTCTAGTTGGTGTGGGGAGTCAACATTTAGTTGTGTTGTGTGTGCTTCTCTCTGGTTGTGGTGTTTAGGCTCCTTTTGAGTTGTGTTAGGAGAGGTCTTCCCTAGTTGTAGTGTTTGTGGGGGCACCTCTAGAGTTGTGGTGGAGTGTTCCTCTTGAATTGTCATGGGTGTTTGCTCTTTGGGAGTGATATGCGCAAGCACTGTTTCCAGGTGATATATCTGCAAGCCTACTCTCTAATTTTGTTATGTCCCCTCCTCTTTAGTGGTGGTGTCTGTGCTTCCTCTCTTGTTTTGGCAGGAGACGTCTGTCTAATTTAATTGTGGTGGAATGCTCCTCTCAAGTGTTGATGTTCAGGGAGCTGCTCTCTATTTGTACCATGTGGTCTACTTGCTAGTTTTGACTAGTTTTGTCCTCTCTGATGTTTGTAGGGTCATCTACTCGACTTGCAGGAGTGGGTTCGTCTCCCTTTTTCTGTGGAAGTGACCCTGTATAGGTGCATGTCAGAGGTCTACTTTCTAGCTGTGGAAAGAGTCATACTCTCCAGTTTTGGTGAATGGGCTCCTCTCTCGTTGTGGCCATTGGCTTCTCTCTCATTGTGGCATAGGCCTCCTTTCAAATTCTGAAGGGGTTTTGGCGCTCCTCTCTTGTTGCACAGTACCTCATCTGGGGGCTATCTGTGGGGTGGGTGTTCACTCTACTTGTTGTATTGGGGCTCCTTACTGTTTTTCATGGGGTTGTGACTCCACTCTAGTTTTGACAGGCTTCTCTTGAGTTACTTCAGTTTCTTCATCACTGTTTGCAGCACAGGGGATCCTCTCTAGGTGCAATGTGCCAGAGGGCTCCTCTCTAGTTTTGGCAGGGAATTTTTCTCCAGTTTCGGTGGGGTGTCCTAGTTTCATCGCTGGGGTCTTCTTCCTTGTGATGGCAATGGACTCCAGTCGAGTTTTGGTGAAGGACTTGTTGTTCCTCTCAAGTTTTGACGGGTTGTTCGGGGTTCCTTTAGAGTTGTGCAGGTGCGTACTCTTGAGCTGTGTGGGGCCGCTCCTCTCTAGTAGCAATTAGCAGGCTGGTTCCTGTCTAGTTGTGATGTGTGGTATGCTACTGTACAGTTATGGCATAGGATTACACTCTAGTTGCTGTGGGAGTCAGCTGACAATTTTGTTTCTGTTCCCATATAATGGTGGATTGCATATTTGTCTACAGTTGTGGTGGGGTTGAAGGCTCCTCTTCAGTTGTCGTATGGGTACTCCTCTCTGGATATTGGAACATACTCCTCTTGGACTGTGGTGAGGGTGCTTCTCTGGTTGTGATGTGAAAGGCACTTTTTTCAGTTGTGTGTTGAAGGAATATACTCTCTAATTGTAGCAAGGTACATCATCTTTTCTTGTGGTGTGTTGACCTCTCTCTACTCATATCAGGGAGGGTATGTTTAGCTGTGATGTGTTGGTGTGCTTCTCTCTAGTGTCAGTAATCATCAGGGCTACTGTCTAGTTCCCATGTGGTTCTGTCCTCTAGTTGAAGTGTGGGGCTCCTCTTTTATTATGATCTGAGGGAAAGGTCCTTTGTAGTTGTGGCAGCCTTTTCTCTAGTTGTGTTGTGTAGGCTCCTCTCTTGTTGTGGAGGGGTGCTGCTTTAGAGTTGTGACAGGGGGCTCTGAGCTAGCTTCAGGGTGCACGAGGCTCTCAACTTGTGGCTGGGGCTCCTCTCCAGTTGTTGCATAATTCACTTCTAGAGTTGCTGCATTAGGCACCTTTTGAGTTTTGGTGGGTGGCTCATCTGAAATTGGAGATAAAAATGGAAACAAACTCCAGTATTCATGCCTAGAAAATCCCATGGATGAAGGGTCTTGGTAGGCTACAGTCCATGGGGTTGCCAAAAGTCAGACACCATTGAGCAAATTCACTTTAATTTTTTGTCATAGGCCCCGAGTGGCTAAGATGATAAAGAATCTGCCTGGGATGCAAGAGACCTGGGTTTGATCCCTGGTTCAGGAAGATCCTCTGGAGAAGGGCATGACAACCCACCCTGGCATTCTTGCCTGTAGAATCCCATGGACAGAAAAGTTTGGCTAGCTACACGGTCCATGGGGTCACAAAGAGTCGGAAATGACTGAGCAGCTAACACACAATCATCTGAAATTGTGGTGGGGACTCCTTTCTAGCTGTGGCATGGCACCTTCCTTCCAGTTGTATTTTGCTGATGAGCTCCACTTAAGTTTCAGGGGGAAGCTCTTCTCCAGCTGTGATGGTGGACTCATTTATGGGTTTAATATGGGGTCCTCTTTCTAGCTATATAGTGTGCAAGGACCTCTGTAGATGTAGTGAGGTGCTCTTCTTTCATTGTGATGTCTGTGGGGATTCCTTTCTCATTGCAATGTGCAGAGGGTATCCTCACTAGTTGTGTTGTGATGCTTGTCTCTCTTTGCAGTGAATGCCCTCCACTCTAGATGTGATGTCTGGAGGGCTCCTCTTCCATTGTGGACAGGGGTTTCTCTCAAGTTGGGTCGAAGTTCTCCTCTAGAATTTTCTCAGGGGACTCGGAACTCCTCTTGATATGTGGTTGTACCTCCTCTAACATTTGTCATGTGGAGAGCTACGTGGCAAGGGGTCTTCTCTAATTTTGCACTATGGATTCCTCACTCATTTTGGTGGGGTTGACTTCCTCTAGTTGTGACAGATGGTCAACTTTCTAGTTGTGTTGAGGGAGCTCCTTTCCAGTTGCGTTTGTGGGGGACTTTTCCTCAATAGTGTTGGTTTGTCTGGGGATCTTCTCCACGTGAAGAATGCAGGTTCCTGTGGATTTTCAGCGGGATGCCTATCTATTGTTGTTAAGGTGGGCTCTACTCTAAGTCTAATTTCAGGTGCTCCTGTTTAATTGTGGGGGACTTCTTTCTAGTTGTGTTGTGTTGTGTTATCTCTAGTGGTGGCAGGATGCAACTTTCTTATTGTGACAAAGGACTCCAAGATAGTTGTGTTGTTCATGAGGGTCTCTCATTGTAGTGGGTTCATCTCTCTCTTTGTGGTCATGGGCTCCTCCTTATTTGTCTCAGGAGACACATATAATTCTGCTGTGAGGGCTCAAGGCTCCTCTAAAAGGAGGCAGAGGATCCTGTCAAGATGAAGTAGAGGGCTCCTCTGGAATTCTTTGGTGAGCTCCTCTCTAACTGTGGCTGGGGACTCCACTTTACCTGTGCCATGGGGGTTTCTTTCTAGTTGTGATGTGTTGGTGAGCTCCTCCCGAGTATCAATGGGGGTTCTTCTGTAGTTGTGCTGGGTGATTATCTCTAGCTGCACTGTGGCTGCTCCCTTCTTCTGTGGTGTGCTGGTGGGCTACTCTCTAGATGTGATGTGCAGGCTTCTTTCTGGTTATGGTGAGGATCTCTTTAGTAGCAATATCTGAGGGGAGTCCTCCCTCATTGCAATTTGTAATGGCTTCCTTTCTTGTGATGGGGAAGCTCATCAATATTTGCCATAGTGTGACTCCAGTCTAGGTATGATGTGTGGGGACATCGTCTCCCATTGTGTCCAGTGGCTTTTATCAAGTGGCAGTGGAGTTCTTTTCTTGAGTTGTGGCAGTTTACTCAGAGTTCCTCCAGAGTTACAGTATTCCTTCCTCTTGTGTTGTGATAGGGGGCTCTTCAGATGGCTCTGCTCTTCTTTTGACACAAGGTGTTCCTCACAAATTTTAGCATGATTACTCCTCTCTACTTGTGAAGGCCTCCTCTCGATTTACTTCAGGGTCTCCCCTCTATTTGCAGCGGAGGGGAGGTGCATGATTCTCTCCGTGTGATGTCTTTGTAAACTCCTCTCTACTTGCAGGAGAAACCTCTCCAGTTTTGGTGGAGATATCCTCTGTCATTGTGACCAGTGACTCCTGTCGTGTTGCAGCAAAGAACTCTGTGGTACCGTCTAGTTTTCTTGACAGTGGAGTTTCTCAATTATTGCAGTATGCAGGGGAATCTATACATAATGCGGTGTACAGACTCGTCTCTCATTTTGACATGTGGCCAAAGCTAGCTGTGGCCAGGGGCTCTCTCTAGTTGCATTATTGTAGGGGTTTTTCTCTAGTTGTGGTGTGGTGGCTCTTTCACGTTGTTGCAGTCATTTCTCTAGTTGCTCTGAGCAAGGTACTACTTTCTAGTTGAGGTGGGATAATCCAATCTAGTTTGACCCAGAAGCCTCCTCTCTAGTTGCAGTGGATGTCAACACTCTATTTGTGGTGGGTGGTATAGTCTCTAGTTGTGGTGGGCTTCCCCTCTCTAGTTGCATTGGGCACGGATTTTCCTTAACAGTTGCTATGTGTCGTGGAGCTCTTCTCCAATTCTGATACATGGGCGCCTTTGTGGTGTGGTGAGCTGCAGTTCTCTAATTGTGCCTTGGGTAGTTCTTCCTTCTAGTGATGTGTGCCTGCGTTTTTTTGTGTTGGTGTGGTGCTCCTCTCTAGTCATGCTAAGGTCTTATCTTGATTTGCAATGGTAACTCCTCTTGAGTTGAGGCAGTGGATTCAGAGCCTCTCTTGAGTTCTGGTGGTGGTACTTCTCAAGTTGCACCAGGGGATATGGGGTCCTTTCGAGTTGTGTTGGGAAACTAAGGGTTCCTCTGGAGTTGCAGCAGTAGGCCCCGATCTCCTGTCGAGTTGTGGCAGGTACTAGGTTTTCCTCTGGATTACAGTGCACAACTCAGATTTCCTCTCAAGTTTCCATGAAATGCTCCTCTTGGTTTGAGGCAGGGGACTCAGAGTTTCTCTTGTGTTGTGGTGGTGCTTTCTCTTGAGTTGTGGTGTGTTGTCTCCATGGAGGGGGGTAATCCTGTCTACTTTTGGCACCGTGATCTCCTTAATAGTTTATTGTGGGATTGATACTCCCTAATTTTGAGTGGCTCCTCTTGAGTTACTTCATCGGCTCATCTTTATTTGCTACAGAGTATCCCCTACAAGTTAGGATTTCCCAGGGGCTGCTCTCTAGTTGTGGTGAGGGCATCCTCTCCAGCTCTGCGGTTGTTGTGCCTCTGACTTTGTTGCTGGGAGCTCCCCTCGTGATACAGTATAGGGCTCGTCTTGAATTGAGGCAGATTCTCTCAGTTCCTCTTGAGTTGTGGTTGTGTTCTTGGGAATCCTCTCAAGTTGCATTGGGGGGCTAGGATCTAGTCTCAGTTTGTGATGGGAAACTCAAGGTTCTCCTCGAGTTGCAGGAAGTGAGTCAGTCCACCTTTCGAGTTGAGGTAGAGAACTCAGTGTTCCTCTCGAGTTGCAACAGGGGACTATGGCCCACTAGAATTGCAGCTGAAAACTCGGAGTTCCTCTCCAGTTGCAGCATTAAATTCGAGCTTCCTATTAAGTTGCAACAGGGGACCTGGGGCTCCACTCAAGTTGTGGCTGGGAAGTCGGGGTACCTCTTGAGTTGCAGCAGGGGACTCAGAGCTCCTCTCGAGTTTCAGTGAGATCTCAGGATTCCTTTCAAGATTCAGCGTGAGAATCAGTGTTCCACTCAAGCTGTGGCAGGGAGTTCAGAGTTCCTCTCCATTTGTGGTGTACTCAGTGTTCCTCTCATGTTGCACTGGGGCCTCCTCTCAAGTTGTATTGCTGTGACTCGTCTCTAACAGGGATGTTCAAGGGGGCTGTTGCAATGTGCGGATGGCTACTCACTAGTATGGCATGTGGTTTTTTCTCTAGTTTGGGTCAGATTCAATTCTGTAGCTGTGGTGGCTTTGATTCTCTCTAGTTGTGGTGTGCAAGCACCTCTCTAGTTGTGATTGGGGACTCCTCTCTACCTGTGGCATGGGTGTTTCTTTCGAGTTGTGGTGTGCTGTGGGCTCCTCTGTAGGTGTGATGGAGGATTATCTCTAGCAGTTGTGTGGCTTCTCCTTTCTAGTTGTGTTGTTTTTATGGGCTACCATCTAGTTGTGGTATGTGTGCTCCTTTCTAGTCATGGTGAAGGGGTCATTTGCTGCAATACTTGTGGGAAGTCCTCCCTCATTGTAATGTACAGGGGCCTCCTTTCTGGTTGTGGTGGAGGGGGCTCATCCATATTTGCTGAAGTGTGGCTCCTCTCTTTTTATGATGTATATGGACATCTTCTCACGTTGTTGCCAATTGCGTTTCACAAGTAGCTCAGCCTTCTTTTCTTGAGTTGTGGCAGCATTGAGGATCCTGCTGTGATGTATGTCGGAGCGTGTTTTGCCTATGTTGTCCTCTAGGAGTTTTATAGCTTCTGGTCTTATGTTTAGATCTTTAATCCATTTTGAGTTTATTTTTGTATATGATGTTAGAAAGTGTTCTAGTTTCATTCTTTTACAAGTGGTTGACCAGTTTTCCCAGCATCACTTATTAAAGAGATTGTCTTTAATCCATTGCATGTTCTTGCTTCCTTTGTTAAAGATAAGGTGTCCATATATGCGTGGATTTATCTCTGGGCTTTCTATTTTGTTCCTTTGATCTATATTTCTGTTTTGTGCCAGTACCATACTATCTCGATGACTGTGGCTTTGTAGTAGAGCCTGAAGATAGGCAGGTTGAGTCCTCCAGTTCCATTTTTCTTTCTCAAGATTGCTATGGCTATTCCAGGTTTTTTGTATTTCCATATAAACTGTGAAATTATGTTTTCTAGCTCTGTGAAGAATACTGTTGGTAACTTGATAGGAATTGCATTGAATCTATAAATTGCTTTGGGTAGTATACTCATTTTCACTATATTGATTCTTCCAATCCATGAACATGGTATATTTCTCCATTTATTAGTGTCCTCTTTGATTTCTTTCACTAGTGTTTTATAGTTTTCTATATATAGGTCTTTAGTTTCTTTAGGTAGATATATTCCTGAGTATTTTATTCTTTTCATTGCAATGGTGAATGAAATTGTTTCCTTAATTTCTCTTTCTATTTTCTCATTATTAGTGTATAGGAAGGTAAGGGATTTCTGTGTGTTGATTTTCTATCCTGTAACTGTTCTATATTCATTGACTGGTTCTAGTAATTTTCTGGTGGAGTGTTTAGGGTTTTCTATGTAGAGGATCGTGTCATCTGCAAACAGTGAGAGTATTACTTCTTCTTTTCCAATTTGGATTCCTTTTATTTCTTTGTCTGCTCTGATTGCTGTGGCCAAAACTTCTAGAACTATGTTGAATAGTAATGGTGAAATTGGGCACCCTTGTCTTGTTCCTGGCTTTAGAGGAAATGCTTTCAATTTTTCACCATTGAGGAGAATGTTTGCTGTGGGTTCGTCCTATATAGCTTTTATTATGTTGAAGTATGTTACTTCTATTTCTGCTTTCTGAAAGTTTTGATCAGAAATGTATGTAGAATTTTGTCAAAGGCTTTCTCTGCATCTATTGAGATAATCATATGGTTTTTATTTTTCAATTTGTTAAAGTGGTGTATTACATTTATTGATTTGTGGATATTGAACAATCCTTGCATCCCTGGGATAAAGCCTACTTGGTCATTGTGTATGATCTTTTTAATGTGTTGTTGGATTCTGATTGCTAGAATTTTGTTAAGGATTTTTGAATCTATTTTCTTCCGTGATATTGGCATGTAGATTTCTTTTTTTGTGGCATCTTTGTAAGGTTTTGTTATTAGGGTGATTGTGGACTCATAGAATGAGTTTGGAAGTTTACCATCCTCTGCAATTTTCTGGAAGAGTTTGAGTAGATAGGTGTTAGATCACATCAGATCAGATCAGTCGATCAGTTGTGTCCAACTCTTTGCGACCCCATGAACTGCAGCACGCCAGGCCTCTCTATCCATCACCAGCTCTCGGAGGTCACTCAGACTCACATTCATTGAGTCAGTGATGCCATCCAGCCATCTCATCCTCTGTCGTCCCCTTTTCCTCCTGCCCTCAGTCCCTCCCAGCATCAGAGTCTTCTCCAATGAGTCAACTCTTCGCATGAGGTGGCCAAAATACTGGAGTTTCAGCTTTAGCATCATTCCTTCCAAAGAAATCCCAGGGCTGATCTCCTTCAGAATGGACCGGTTGGATCTCCTTGCAGTCCAAGGGACTCTCAAGAGTCTTCTCCAACACCACAGTTCAAAAGCATCAATTCTTCGGCACTCAGCCTTCTTCACAGTCCAGCTCTCACATCCATACATGACCACAGGAAAGACCATAGCCTTGACTAGGCGAACTTTTGTTGGCAAAGTGACGTCTCTGCTTTTGAATATGCTATCTAGGTTGGTCATAACTTTCCTTCCAAGGAGTAAGCGTCTTTTAATTTCATGGCTGCAGTCACCATCTGCAGTGATTTTGGAGCCCAGAAAAATAAAGTCTGACACTGTTTCCACTGTTTCTCCATTTCCCATGTAGTGATGGGACCAGATGCCATGATCTTCGTTTTCTGAATGTTGAGCTTTAAGCCAACCTTTTCACTCTCCACTTTCACTTTCATCAAGAGGCTTTTTAGTTCCTCTTCACTTTCTGCCATAAGGGTGGTATCATCTGCATATCTGAGGTTATTGATATTTCTCCCAGCAATCTTGATTCCAGCTTGTGTTTCTTCCAGTCCAGCATTTCTCATGATGTACTCTGCATATAAGTTAAATAAACATGGTGACAATATACAGCCTTGACGTACTCTTTTTCCTATTTTCAACCAGTCTGTTGTTCCATGACCAGTTATAACTGTTGCTTCCTGACCTGCATACAGATTTCTCAAGAGGCAGATCAGGTGGTCTGGTATTCCCATATCTTTCAGAATTTTCCACATTTTATTGTGATCTACACAGTCAAAGGTTTTGGCATAGTCAATAAAGCAGAAATAAATGTTTTTCTGGAACTCTCTTGCTTTTTTGATGATCCAGCGGATGTTGGCAATTTGATCTCTGGTTCCTCTGCCTTTTCTAAATGCAGCTTGAACATCAGGAAGTTCACGGTTCACATATTGCTGAAGCCTGGCTTGGAGAATTTTGAGCATTAATTTACTAGCATGTAAGATGAGTGCAATTGTGTGGTAGTTTGAGCACTCTTTGGCATTGCCTTTCTTTGGGATTGGGGTGAAAACTGACCTTTTCCAATCTTGTGGCCACTGCTGAGTTTTCCAATTTGCTGGCATATTGAGTGCAGCGCTTTCACAGCATCATCTTTCAGGATTTGGAATAGCTCCATTGGAATTCCATCACCTCCACTTTGTTTGTAGTGATGCTTTCTATGGCCCATTTTACTTCACTTTCCAGGATGTCTGGCTCTAGGTCAGTGATCACACCATCATTATTATCTGGGTCGTGAAGCTCTTTTTTGTACAGTTCTTCTGTGTATTCTTGCCACCTCTTCTTAATACCTTCTGCTTCCGTTAGGTCCATACCATTTCTGTCTTTTATCGAGCCCATTTTTGCATGAAATATTCCTTTGGTATCTCTGATTTTCTTGAATAGATCCTTAGTCTTTCCCATTCTGTTGTTTTCCTCTATTTCTTTGCATTGATCGCTGAAGAAGGCTTTCTTATCTCTTCTTGCTATTGTTTAGAACTTTGAATTCAGATGTTTATATCTTTCCTTTTTTCCTTTGCTTTTTGCTTCTCTTCTTTTTGCAGCTATTTGAAAGGCCTCCCCAGACAGCCATTTTGCTTTTTTGCATTCCTTTTCCATGGGGATGGTTTTGATCCCTGTCTCCTGTACAATATCACGAACCTAATTCCATAGTTTATCAGGCACTCTATCTATCAGATCTAGGCCCTTAAATCTATTTCTCACTTCCACTGTATAATCATAAGGGATTTGATTTAGGTCATACCTGAATGGTCTAGTGGTTTTCCCTACTTTCTTCAATTTAAGTCTGAATTTGGCAATAAGGAGTTCATGGTCCGAGCCACAGTCAGCTCCTGGTCTTGTTTTTTCTGATTGTATAGTGCTTCTCCATCTGTGGCTACAAAGAATATAATCGATCTGATTTCGGTGTTGACCATCTGGTGATGTCCATGTATAGAGTCTTCTCTTGTGTTGTTGGAAGAGGGTATTTGCTATGACCAGTGCATTTTCTTGGCAAAATTCTGTTAGTCTTTGCCCTGCTTCATTCCGTATTCCAAGGCCAAATTTGCCTGTTACTCCAGGTGTTTCTTGACTTCCTACTTTTGCATTCCAGTCCCCTATAATGAAAAGGACATCTTTTTGGGTGTTAGTTCTAAAACGTCTTGTAGGTCTTCATAGAACCGTTCAACTTCAGCTTCTTCAGCGTTACTGGTTGGGGCATAGACTTGGATTACTCTGACATTGAATGATTTGCCTTGGAAACGAACAGAGATCATTCTGTCGTTTTTGAGATTGCATCCAAATACTGCATTTCAGATTCTTTTGTTGACCATGATGGCCACTCAGTTTCTTCTGAGGGATTCCTGCCCACAGTAGTAGATATAGTGGTCCTCTGAGTTAAATTCACCCATTCCAGTCCATTTTAGTTCTCTAATTCCTAGAATGTCATCATTCACTCTTGCCATCTCTTGTTTGACCACTTCCAATTTGCCGTGATTCATGGACTTGACATTCCAGGTTCCTATGCAATATTGTTCTTTAGAGCATCGGACTTTGCTTCTATCACCAGACACATCTATAGCTGGGTATTCTTTCTGATTTGGTTCAAACCCTTCATTCTTTCTGGAGTTATTTCCCCACTGATCTCCAGTAGTATATTGGGCCCCTACTGACCTGGGGAGTTTCTCTTTCAGTATCCTATCATTTTGCCTTTTCATACTGTTCATGGGGTTCTCAAGGCAAGAATACTGAAGTGGTTTGCCATTCCCTTCTCCAGCGAACCACACCCTGTCAGATGTTTCCACCATGACCTGCCCATCCTGGGTTGCCCCACGGGCATGGCTTAATTTCATTGAGTTAGACAAGGCTGTGGTCCTGGTGTGATTAGATTGACTAGTTTTCTGTGAGTATGGTTTCAGTGTATTTATTTAAAGTGTAATTATCCAGAGTTTGGTATTCAGGATAGGTGTTAGCTCTTCTCTAAATTTTTGGTAGAATTCAGGTGTGAAGCCATCTGGACCTGGGCTTTTGTTTGATTTCTGACTACAGTTTCAATTTCCGTGCTTGTGATGGGTCTGTTAAGATCTTCTATTTCTTCCTGATTCAGTTTTGGTGACTTGTACTTTTCTAAGAATCTGTCCATTTCTTCCATGTTGTCCATTTTATTGGCATATAATTTCTGATAGTAGTCTCTAATGATCCTTGGTCTTTCTGTGCTGTCTGTTGTGATCTCTTCCTTTTCATTTCTAATTTTATTGATTTGATTTTTCTCCCTTTGTTTCTTGATGAATCTGTCTAACGGTGTGTCAATTGTACTTATCCTTTCAAAGAACCAGCTTTTGGCTTTGATGATTTTTGCTATGGTCTCTTTTGTTTCTTTTGCATTTATTTCTGCCCTGATTTTTAAGATTTCTTTCCTTCTACTAACATTGGGGTTCATCATTTCTTCCTTTTGTTGTTGCTTTAGGTGTAGAGTTAGGTTATTTTTTTGACTTTTTTCTTGTTTCTTGAAGTATGCCTGTATTGCTATGAACTTTCCCCTTAGGACTGCTTTTACAGTGTCTCACAGGTTTTGGGTTGTTGTGTTTTCATTTTCATTCATTTCTATGCAAATTTGGATTTCATTTTTGATTTCTTCTGTGATTTATTGGTTATTCAGAAGTGTGTTGTTCAGCCTCCATATGTTGGAATTTTTAATAGCTTTTCTCCTGTAATTGAGATCTAGTCCTACTGCATTGTGGTCAGAAAAGATGTTTGAAATTATTTCAATTTTTTTTTTAATTTACCAAGGCTAGATTTATGGCCCAGGATGTGATCTATCCTGGAGAAGATTCCGTGTGCACTTGAGAAAAAGATGAAATTCATTGTTTGGGGATGAAATGTCCTATAGATATCAATTAGGCCTAACTGGTCTATTGTATCATTTAAGTTTGTGTTTCCTTGTTAATTTTCTGTTTAATTGATCTATCCATAGTTGTGAGTGGGGTATTAAAGTCTCCTTCTATTATTGTGTTATTATTAATTTCTCTTTCATATTGTAAGCATTTGTCTTATATATTGTGGTGCTCCTATGTTGAGTGCATATGTATTTATAATTGCTATATCTTCTTCTTTGATTCACCCTTTGATCATTATGTACTGACCTTCTTAGTCTTTTTTCACAGCCTTTGTTTTAAAGTCTATTTTTTCTGATATGTGTATTGCTACTCCTGCTTTCTATTGGTCTCTATTTGCATGGAAAATCTTTTTCCAGCCCTTCACTTTCAGTCTGTATGTGTCCCTTGTTTTGAGGTGGGCCTCTTGCAGACAACATAGGTAGGGGCTTTGTTTTGGGGACCATTCAGCCAGTCTTTGTCTTTTAGTTGGGGCATTCAACCCATTTATGTTTAAAGTAATTATTGATAAGTATGATACTGTTGCCATTTACTTTCCTGTTTTGGGTTTGAATTTATACACCCTTTTTGTGTTTCCTGTCTAGATAATATCCTTTAGTATTTGTTGGAGAGCTGGTTTGGTGGTGCTGAATTCTCTCAGCTTTTGCTTATCTGTAAACCTTTGATTTCTCCTTCATATTTGAATGTGATCCTTGCTGGGTACAATAATCTGGGCTGTAGGTTATTTTCTTTCATCACTTTAAGTATGTCTTGCCATTCCCTCCTGGCTTGAAAAGTTTCTATTGAAAGATCAGCTGTTATCATTATGGGAATTCCTTTGTGTGTTATTTGTTGTGTTTGCCTTGCTGCTTTTAATATTTGCTCTTTGTGTTTGATCTTTGTTAATTTGATTAATATGTGTCTTGGGGCGTTTTATCTTGGGTTTATCCTGTTTGGGACTCTCTGAGTTCCTTGGACTTGAATGATTATTTCCTTCCCAATTTTAGGGAAGTTTTCTACTATTATCTCCTCAAGAATTTTCTCATGGTCTTTCTTTTTGTCTTCTTCTTCTGCGAATCCTATGATTCGAATGTTGTAGCATTTAATATTGTCCTGGAGGTCTCTAAGATTGTCCTAATTTCTTTGGATTCACTTGTCCTTTTTCCTCTCTGATTCATTTATTTCTACCATTCTATCTTCTAATCTACTAATCCTATCTTGCGCCTCTGTTATTCTATTTGTTGCCTCCAGAGTGTTTTTGATCTCATTTATTGCATTATTCATTATATATTAACTGATTTTTATTTCTTTTAGGTCCTTGTTAAACCTTTCTTGCATCTTCTCAGTCCTTGTCTCCAGACTGTTTTTCTGTGACTCCATTTTGATTTCAAGATTTTGGATCAATTTCACTATTATTATTCGGAATTCTTCATCAGGTAGATTCCCTATCTCTTCCTCTTTGGTTTAGTTTGGTTGGTATTTATCCTGTTCCTTTATCTGCTGAGTATTCCTCTGTCTCTTCATTTTGTTTACATTGCTGAGTTTCAGGTGTCCTTTCTGTATTCTGGCAGTTTGTGGAGTTTTCTTTATCTTGGAGTTTCCTTGATGTGTGTGTGGGTTTGTACAGGTGGCTTGTCAAGGTTTCTTGGTTATGGAAGCTTGTGTTGGTGTTCTGGTGGGTGGGGCTGGATTTCTTCTTTCTCCTTTCTTAGATAATGGATTGCTTTTCTGCATGCCTGATGTCCTCTGCCAGCATTGCGAAGTTGTTTGTGGTATTTACTTTTGATGAATTTGTGGGGGAAGAAAGTGATCTCCCCGTCCTATTCCTCCACCAACTTAGGTCTTTCCTGTCCTGTGGAATTTTGAGAGAGGACTTGGGACTGCTGCCTAGGCCCTGCAGCAAAAGAAGGGCCTCATCTAGGGAAGAGGGTGGAATCGCGTGATTTTTCTCGAGCTGCAGCATGACGTGTGTGGTTTCTCTCGAGTTAAGACAGGGAACTCAAGGAGCCTCTTGTGTCACCAAGGAAGTCCAGTCTCCATTCGAGTTGCGAGGGGGAGCGCGACATTGTTCTCAAGTTATGGCAGGGAATCAGGCCTGAAGAACCATTGAAGGGGGAATCTCCAGGTCTTTCTCGAGTTGCAGAAGGACAAACTGGGTTCCCTCGACTTGTGACGGTGACTTCAGGTAGCTTCTCATGGTACCTATGGGAAGTCAGGAATACTGTGGAGTTGGGAGTGTACTCTTGGGACTCCACTGGGGTCGGTGCAATGGAAGAGGGCCTCATCTCGAGTTGAGGTGGGAACCTCAGGATACTTCTCATGTTCTGATGTGGGTCTCTGGGTGTGTATGCCATTTTAAACACGGAGTCAGGTCTCGGCCTCTGTGGAGGCATGGAACTCTTCTTTCATCTCGAATTGTCAAAGGTGTTAAAGGCCTCCAGGCGAGTTGAATTTGGAATCTGACCCTCTTTTCCAATTAGCAATCGGGGCAGCAGGAGTCCCTTCGTGTTGTGAGTGGATTCTCAGCTGACATTCGAATCGGTGCAAGGGAATCAGGCCTGATCTCGACTGGATGGGAAAATATGTGGCTTTCGAATTTGGAGAATACCCCTGGGTTCCCCTCCAGTGTCAAGTAGATACCAGCCTTCTCTCCAGGTTCGACGGGGATGTTGGCATTCCTTTCCAGAAGAAGCAGGGCAATCAAACCTCAACTCAAGTTGAGAAGGGGAAAATGGGGCTCTTCTTGACTTGTGGTGGGAAACTCAGTGTTGCTCTCGAGTGGGAACGGGTATTTGGGAAACTTCTGGAATTTCATCAACTGCGTGAAATATCCTTTCGAGTTCCAAGAGGGAACGTGGGCTTTCTTCGTAAACGCTGCACTGTAAATTGGCCTCCTCAAGCCTTCAGGTGAGAACTTCCTGTTTTGGTGGAGCTGTGGCGTGAAACTTAGGGTTCCTCTCGAGTTATGTGTCGACCTGAGGGATCCGCTCATGTCTCCTCAGGGAAGTCAGATCTCCTCTGGTGTTGCGAGGGGCACCTATTGATTCCTTGCGTGTCGTTGCAGGGATGAATAGGGCCTCATCTCAAGTTGAGGTGGGAACTTCAGGGTTCCTTTCCATTTATGACATAGATCTTGGGGTCTCTGTGGAGTTGGAACAGGGGAGTCCAGCCTCGTCTTGTTTTGAGGCAGGGAACTCCGCTTGTCTCTTGAGTTGTTCACAGGGTGTCAGGCCACTTATCGAATTGTATTTGGAACCTGCATGTTTTTCTGGAGGATGCAACTGGGTTGTCAGTGCCCCTTATTCTTGTGACTTCATTGTCAAGCTTACATTTGAAGAGGTGCCCGGGATTCAGGTCTTAACCTGAGTGGACGGGGAAATCGGTGTCTTTAGGATTGTGGCACGACCCTCGAGGCTTTCTCTCAAATTTCAGTGTGTGAACGGCCTCCTCCTGAGGTGCAATGGGAAGGTCGGTATCCCTTTTCAGACAAAGCAGGATAATCCACCCTCATGTCGAGATCAGAAGGGCAGAAGGGGCTCAATTGAAGTTGTGCCAGGAAACTCGGTGTTCCTCTCAAATGAGACCGTTATGTCGGGCAACATTTTAAGTTGCATCAAGGGTGTCAAGTACTGTTTCGGATGTCAAGAGGGAACATGGGATTTCTCTCGTGATGCTTCAGTGGGAAAGGGCCTCATTTGGCGATGACGGGGGAACCTCGTGGTTTTTCTCAAGTTGCAGCGGGATTCTTGAGTTAACACGGGGAATTCAGGCAACTTCTCCTGTGGCTCCAGGGAAGTCCAATCTCCATTCGAGTTGCGATGGGGAGCTGGGAATTGTTCTCAAATCACTGCAGGTCAAATAGACCTCATCTAGGTTTGTGTCCAGAAACTCTGTGTTCCTCTCCAGTTTTGACAGTGATCTCGGGGTTGCATTACAGGTTCACCTGGAGAGTCAAGCCTCATCTCAATTTGAAGCAAAAACCACTCTTCTCTCGAGTAGCGAAGTGTATCTCTTGGAGCCAATTGAGTGGCCTAAAGGGAGTCAAGCCTCCTGTGGAATTTTGAGAGGAGACTCGGAATTTCTTTCTAGGCCCTGCAGGAAAAGAAGGGCCTCATCTCACGATGACGGAGGAATCTCGTGTGTTTTCTCGAGCTGTGGCGCAACATGGTGTTTCTCTCGAGTTATGACAGGGAACTTAGGGAGACTCTCTTGTGGCCCCAGGTAAGTCCAATATCCATTGGAGTTTCACAGGGGAGTGCGGCCTGCTGTCCAGTCATGGCAGGCAATTGGGCCTCAAGATGTGTTGAAAGGGGAATCTCATGGTGTTTCCTGAGTTGCGGCAGGAAACCCTGGGTTAACTCGACTTGTGACGGTGAACTCAGGGAACTTCTCATGGTTCCTATGGGAAGGCAGGAATACTGTCGAGTTGGGAGGTCCCTCTCAGGACTCAACTGGGGTCAGTGCAATGGAAGAAGGCCTCATCTCGAGTTGAGGCAGGAACCTAAGTGTTCCCCTCCTGTTCTGACGTGGGTCTCGGGGTGTTTATGCCATTTCAAACAGGGAGTCATGTCTCGACTTGTGTGGAGATATGGAACTCTGATTGCCTCTCGAGTTTACAAAGGGGTTTCAGGCACCCACACGAGTTGAACTTGGGACCTGTGGCTCTTTTCTAATTAGCACCCGAGGCATCAGAACTTCCTTCGTGTTGTGAGTTGATCTCGGCTGACATTTGAATCGGTGCACAGGAATCAGATTTGATCTCGAGTGGATGGGTAAATGTGTGGTGTTTGAATTGTGACAAGACCCCCGGGATCCCCTCCACTGTCAAGTAGATAACAGCCTCGTCTCGAGGTGTGAAGGGGACGTCAGAATTTCTTTACAAGTTACGCAGGGCAATCGACCCTCATCTCAACTTGAGGAGGGGAAAATGGGGCTCTTCTTGACTTGTGGCGGGAAACTCAGAATTCCTCTTGAGTGGTGACAGGTATCTGGGAAACTTCTGGAGTTTCTTGGAGCATGTCAAGTACTCTTTCGAGTTCCAAGAGGGAACGTGGGCTTGCTTTGGAAATGTAGCAGCGTCAAAGGGACACCTAAAGTGTGCAGGGGAGAATTTGGTGGGTTGGGTGGAGTTGTGGCAGGAAGCTACAAGTTCCCCTCGAGTTTTGTGCCGACATGGGGGACCTGCTCGTGTCTCCTAAATTAAGTCAAAGCTGGTTTGGTAATGCAAGGGGCACCTCGGGATTCCTCGAGCATGGCTTCAGGGATGAATAAGGCCTCATCTCGAGTTGCGGCGGGAACCTCAGGGTTCCTCTCTATTTCAGACATCAATCTCGGGGTCTCTGCAAAGTTGGAAGAGGGGAGTCAGGCCTCATCTTGTGTTGAGGCATGAAAGTCCGCGTGCCTCGCAAGTGTATTATGGGGTTTCAGGCCACATGTCGAGTTATATTTAGAACCAGTGGCTTTTTCCGAAGGATGTAACAGGGGTGTCAGTGCCCCTTCATGTTGTTACTTCATCCTTGTGCTTACATTCAAAGAGGTGCTGGGGCATCGAGTCTTACCTTGAATGGATGGGGAAATCGGTGTCTTTCAGAATGTGGCATGACACACGAGGCTTCCTCTCGATTTCAGTGTGAGACCAGGCTAATCCAGAGGTGTGACGGAAAGGATTCATTTCCAGACAAAGCAGCGGAATCGATCCTCATGTCGAGATAAGAAGGGGAGAAGGGCTCAGATTAAGTTGTGTCAGGAATGTCGGTGTTCCTCTAGTAAGAATGGTATGTCGGGGAACATTTTGAGTTGCATCTAGTGTGTCAAGTACCGTTTCGAAATTCAAAAGGGAACGTGGGATTTCTCTCAAGACAGTGAAGTGGGAAAGTGCCTCATCTCGTGATGATGGGGGAACCTCATGGTTTTCCTCGAATTGAGGTGGAATTCCAGAGTTATGATGGGGAACTCACGGAGCCTCTCGTGTGGCCCCAGGGAAGACAAATCTCCATTCAAAATGGCATGGGAGAGCTGGGGTTTGATCTCGAGTCAATGCAGGGCAGAGAGACCTCTTTTAGTTTACTAGGCTTGTGTCCAGAAACTCCGTGTACCGCTTCAGGGGCGCTAGGTATGTCGGGGTAGCATTAAAGCTTCAGCCGAGTAGTCAGGCCTCTTCTCGAGTTGAAACAAAGAACTCCCCTCTCCTCTCGAGTAGCCAAGGCTAGCTCGTGAAGCCCATTGTGTTAAAAAAAAAAAAAAAAAAAAAAGGAATCAAACCTTCTGTGGAGTTTTGAGAGAGGATTCGGTGTTGCTCTCTAGGCCCTGCAGGAAAAGAAGGGCTTCATGTGGCGTTGTCGGGGGAATCACATGGTGTTTTCTGGAGCTGCGGCTCCACGTGTGGCGTTTCTTTCGAGCTGTGACGGGGCACTCAGGGATCCTCTCTTGTGTCCCCAGGGAAGTCCAGTCCCCATTCGAGTAGCGAGGAGGGCCTGCGATGGCTCTCGAGTCACGGCAGGGGAATTGGGCTTCAAGACGTGTTGAAGGGGGTATCTCGGAGTGTTTCTCGAGTTGCTGTAAGAATCCCTAGGTTCCCTGGGCTTGTGACGGTGACCCCTGTCAGCTTCCCTTGGTGTCTAAGAGAAGGGGGAACACTGTGCAGTTGAGAGGGTTGTCTTGGGATTCCCCTGGGTTCAGTGCCATGGAAGACAGCCTCATCTGGATGTGAGGCGGGAATCTCAGGCTTCCTCTCCTGTTCTGACATCTATCTCGGGGTTTTTGAGGGTTTTGAGCAGGGAGTTAGGCCTCACCTTGTGTGGAGGCATGGAACTGCGCTTGCCCCTCGACGTATTCATGGCGTGTCAGGCCACTTGTCGAGTTGTCCTTGGAACCAGCGGCTCTTTCGGGAGGATGCACCCAGTGTGACAGTGCCCCTTCCTGTTGTGACTTCATCTTCGGTGTTCCATTGGAAAAGGTCCGCAGGCATCGGGACTTCTGTTGAGTGGACTCGGAAATCAGTGTCTTTAGTCTTTCGGAATGTGGCATGAAACACGAGGCTTCCTCTCGAGTTTCCAAGTGAGAACGGCCTCTTCCTGATGTGGGTCTGGAAGGTTGGGATCCCTTTCCAGACAAAGCAGGGAGATCGACCCTTATCTCGCGATCAGGAGGAAACAATGGGCTCAGAGAGAGTTGTGCTGGGAACCTCGGTGTTCCTCTCCAATGAGCCCAGTATGTTGGGCCACATGTGAAGTTTCCTCAAGGCTGTCTAGTTCCATTTTGATGATCCAGAGGGTTCGTGGATTTCTCTCAAGACGCTGTTCACGGACTCAGGGCCTCCTTGTGTCCCCAGGACCTCCCATTCTATGCGTGGCCGGGGCTCTCGAGTCACGGCAGGAGTCTTGCTGCAGGAAAAGAAGGCACTCAGCTCCAGATGACGGCCCAATCTCGTGGTTTGTCTTGAGCTCTGTTGCGACATGTGGTGTTTCTCTCATGTTACAACAGGGAATTCAGGGAGCCTCTCGTGTGGCTCCAGGGAAGTGCAGTCTCCATTCGAGTGGAGTACCCCTGTTCAGATACTACACCAGGTGTCACATGGCCTCAGTCTCCCTGGTTAACACCATTGCAGACCCTGTACGTGGAATCACATGTCGACATATTGCAGGGTGAATGTCCTCCAAGACCCTGAACCTGAGGTCACATATCCACAGTTTCCAAAGTGAACCCACCTCAAGACCCTGCACCTGGAGTTGCAAGTCCAGTCTCAAGGGTGACCTCACCACCAAGACACTTGTCCTGTGTTCACACATCCACAGGCTCCATGTTGATTGCTTTGAAGTACCTGCACCTGGGGTCACATGTCAAATTTCTTGTTGACACTGCTCATACCCCACACTTGGATCCCCATGTCCACAGTCTCCAGGTTGACTACACCTTACCAGGTTCACAAGTCCATGTTAATCTGGATGACACCTTCCCAAGCCTGTATGTGTGGTCACACATCCACAGTCTCCTTAGTGTGACCTCTCCTCAGACCTGGGACCTTGGGTCTCATGTCCACTGGCCCCAGTGTAACCCCACTTCCCTGAACCTGTACGTGGTGTCGCATGTCTTGGGTCTAAAGGGTGACCCACCTCCGAGATCCTGCACCTGGGGTCAGACATAAATGGTATCCAGGATGAGACTACCTCCAAACTATGTACCTGGTGTCACATGGCCACAGTGCCCAGTATGACATCTCCTCCAAGACCCTGCACCTAAGGTCCCATGTCCACATGACCCAGGGGTTCCCCCTCCCACACCCTGGACCAGGGACACATTTCTACAGTCTGAAATGTGACTCCACCTCCTAGAACCTGCACATGGGGTCACACATAAACAAGTCTCCAGGATAAGCCCCACTTGATCCTGTACCTGGAGTCAAATTTCTGTAGTATCCAGGGTGAATCCCTCCCAGATCACATACATGGGATCACATGTCCACAGTCTATAGTATGAACAAACATCCAGACTCTGTACCTGAGGTCTCAGGACCACAATGTCCTGTGACACCACCTTCCAGTCCCTGTACTTAGGGTGACAGGTCCAGAGTCTTCAAGGTAAACCCCTCCCAGACCATTCACCTGATGTAACAATCCACAATCACCAGAGTGACCCCCGCATCCCAGATCCTGCATCTGTGATCACACATTTTAGGGCCTGCAGGGAGAGCACCCTCCCCAGAACCTGCATTTTGAGTCACACATTCATAGTCCTCAGGGTGACCCCACCACCCAAACCCTGTAACCAGAAACACTTGCACACAACCCCATCTTCAAGACCCTATCCATGGAATTTCAGGTGCATAGTCTCCATGATGAACCACTCTCAGATCATGCACCTGGGATCACACACCCACAGTTTCCAGGGTCACCCCTTTTTCCCCAGCATCAGGGGCTATATGACCACAGTCTCCATGTTCACACCCGACATCAGATCCTGTACAGAGTGTCACATGGCCACAGTTTCCCTGATGAACCCCTTCATAGGCCCTATTCATAGGGTCACATGTTCATAGTCTCCAGAGTGAACACTCTCCCAGACCCTGCACCAGGGTTCACATGTCCACAGTCTCCATGGTGACCCCATCTCCAAGACACTTCACCTGGCTTTACACATCCACAGGCTCCAGGGTCAGCCTCTACCCCATACACTGCATTTTGGTCTCCTGTCAACTTTCTCCAGGGAGAAATATCCTCACAGATCCTGCACCTAGGGTCACGTGTCCACAGTCTCCACAGAGAGCCCTCTCTCCAGACCCTGAACATGGTGTTAGATGACCAAAGTCCAGGGTGGCCCTTACTTCCAGACCTTTCACCTGAGGTCACACATCCACAGGCTAAAGGGTCACCCCTTTGAAATACAAGCACCTGGCGTCAAATGTCCACAGTCTTCTTGGTGACACCTTGCCCAGACTCTGTATCTGGGGTCACATTTCCAGTTTCCAGGGTAACCATCTCTGCAGACCCTACACCTGGTGTCACATGTCAACTTTATCCATGGTGATCCCACGTCACCAGAACTTTTCCCTCTGGTCACATGTACATAGTGTCCATGGTGATCAGCACTCCCAGACTTTGAACCACTGGTCACATTTCCAGTCTCCAGGGTGACACCCCACCCCCACGACTCATATTTGTGGATACAGTCCACAGACTTCAGGGTGACACTACCACATTACTCCGAGTGCCTGGGATGACACGGCCACAGTTTCCATTGTGAGCTACCCTCCCAGACCATATGCTGGTGTTACATGTCTATAGTTTCCAGGGTGACACCATCCCAGATCCTGTATCTGAGATCACATGTATTCAGTCTCAAGGGTGACCTTTCCAAGGCACTGTATTTGGGGTCACATAGAGCTGGACTGTGAAGAAGGCTGAGCGCCAAAGAATTGATGCTTTTGAACTGTGGTGTTGGAGAAGACTCTTGAGAGTCGGTTGGACTGCAAGGCGATCCAACCGGTCCATTCTGAAGGAGATCAGCCCTGGGATTTCTTTGGAAGGAATGATGCTAAAGCTGAAACTCCAGTATTTTGGCCACCTCATGAGAAGAGTTGACTCATTGGAGAAGACTCTGATGCTGGGAGGGATTGAGGGCAGGAGGAGAAGGGGACGACAGAGGATGAGATGGCTGGATGGTGTCACTGACTCGATGGATGTGAGTCTGGGTGACCTCCGAGAGCTGGTGATGGATAGGGAGGCCTGGCGTGCTGCGGTTCATGGGGTCACGAAGAGTCGGACACGACTGAGCGACTGATCTGATCTGATCTGATCTGATCTAGTCTATACCGTGTGCATTCTCTTAGACCCAGTACCTGGTGACACATGTCCATAGTCTCTGGGGTACTGCCATTTCCCAGATCTTGTACCTGGGGTCATATGTTCACTTTCTCCAGTGTGACACCCGCTGCCAGACCCTGGACCTGGTGTCCACATGTCCACAGTCTCAAGGGCGACAATCTTCCCCAGATTGTATACTTGGAGTCACACATTCACATTTTGCAGGGTGACCAACCTCACTGACCCTGGTCTACAGTATCAGGACCATAGTCTGAGGTGATCTAATCTTACAGACCTTGCCTCTGGGTACTCATAACCACAGTCTCCAGGGTAAACCCCTCCCAGAACCTGCACCAGAGGTAACATATTCACAGTATCCAGGGTGACCCCATCTCACTAATAATATATCTGGGGTCATATGTCCACAATCCTTGGGTGAGTCCCTCCCCATAAACTTCACCTTCGGTCACACATCCAGAGTCTTGAGGCTTACCCCACCCCCCAGACCCTGCACCTGGGGTCACATTTCACAATCTCTAGGATGACACATCTCCACAGACTCTGTACCTGGCGCCATACAGGCACAGTATCTGGGATGACCCCATCCCCCAGACCCTGCCCCTGTGGAAAAATGTCCATAAGTGGCAGGGTAACCCCACTTCCTAGACCCTATACCTGGAGTGGCACATCTGCAGTTTCTATGGTGACCCCCTCCTAAAGCATGCATCATGGATCACGTGTCCACAGTCTCCAGGTACAGCATCCTCCCCTAAATCTGCACTTTGAATCACACGTCCACAGTCCTCAGGGTGACCCCACTTCCCAGATGAATGAAAGGCATAAAACCAGAGTGCTTTTTCAGACATCTGTCTATCAGCAACTGTCTAGATTCTAAGATGTGAGAACTCCAGGTTTAAAAGAGGCCCTAATTTCCAGGGTCATAGGCAGTATATTTCCCTGCATTTTCTGAGCCTTGTGAACCGATTCCTAGCTTATATTCGGGGTGTCCCTTAGGAAACAGGCTTGGGAAATTATCTAAGAGTGCTGAATGCCATACTGTTGTTACCTTGATTAGTTGACATTGTAATGGAAATAATCCTGCAGCAAGGAGTTGCAAGATGCCTGCTTACACAAGAAATCGAAAATGGTTGATCAAACCTATTGATGTGATAAGTAGGAAAACATCATTTGAATGGATTATCAGGCAGCTTCCAGCCCACACCCTTTTAGCAAAAACAGAGAGAAAATGCTAATTTTGCCAACAAGGTTCAATAACCAGGTCCACACTCAGTATGTGTCTCTGTGGTATCCAAGAATTTTCCAAACAGACCTAGGATCACTGGATCTCTCCTACAGAGATAACATGATGGAAATTTACTCGGAAGGGTGAGTCTTGAGGTGAGTGCTTCTCCAAGGCCACAGCTGGGAGGCCTCACACCAAGGCCACAGAAGTGGAGCCCAGAACCAAAGTCAACTATGTATCTGACTGAATCTCTTTGCGACTGTTGCCAAAAGACCCGGATCATCATGAACAAGCTTCCTGACTCCCTACCAGGCAAAGATGCCCATTCCAGTAAACACCCTATGGTGCTCCAACCAATCACCTAACATCAACCTTCCAGCAGGAATTTTCTTTGTCTTGAAGCCACAAAAGCTGTCGACTTTCCTGAGTCTGTAAGCAGGTTGGCCTGCTGCACTCACAGTGCTCATTTTATTTCTGCTCTTTGTTCTTAATAAAAACTCACTCCCTTCTGAGACACTCTATGTCTGGAAATCGTTTCCAACTCGTACTCAGATGTTTGAACAAGTCTCCCATCACCAGGGCTGCTTTTCTGGATCACACTCACCATTCGTTTTCCACTCCAACTCAGAGCACAAAGGCCCTCTCAGCCTGGTCCTTCCCTCTCACATTCCACTGTTCCTGGGCAGGCTGTCTTATGTGTACTGGAGAGGCCTCTGTAGTGTCTTGAGGGAGAAACAAGAGGTTCCCATGAAGTCTCCCACACCAGCACAGCAACCAGTACACCGAAACTGACCTCTTCACTCTAGATGGGCCTGGCAGGTGTTTCAGGGGAAGTCTCACAACATGTCCTTGTTCTCATCTAATCCCAGCACTGTCCATGTGAGAGTCACTGAGCTACTCTGTGATGACTGCACAGAGAGGATACTTGTTAACTAGCACCTCCCAGGAACATAGGATTCTTATAGGCGGACACCTCCCAGGAAAGTGGATTCATCTGGACAGTTATCCCACAGGGATAACCATCCAGAAACTGTCCACAAACTTGTCATTGCAGTGCACACCCAGCCCCTCTTTTGGACAAATCTGATTTTGAGTCCCTCGGAGCAGGATCTGAGGTAACAAAGAGCAGCTTCTTGACAGGTCTGTGACCCTGGGCTTCACTGTGTGCAGCCTCCTTCCACCAGGTTTTCCAGAGGCTTCCATTGCACCTGGTCACTGAGCCTGTCTCCACCCACCACCCCTCCTGTCCCTGACCCCTGGGTGTCTCTCATTAGAAAAAGTTCTTCCTGAAATTCTCTCCCAATTTTGAGCCAGATAAAATGATTAGAAAACAAGTAAGAGCTGCAGCTCCATATCCATCCTTATCTTCAGGACCCACAAGTGTTCCTAGAAACTTGACATGAAAAATGAGGCCCATTTTCTAAAAGCACAAGCCCATACGGAAAATGATTGGCTGACCTGGCTGTCCTGCCCTTTACACATGTGTGTGGGTTGAGGTGTATATAAACCCACTCAAGTGCTTGCAGCTGTACTTGATGCTATCTTTTCTGCTTAGACATTGCAGAGCCCGTTTGGTGAGCGAGAGTGAGGGGCCATGGCATTTCAGGGGATCTGGTCTGTGTGGGGCTCTGCTGGACGTTCTTGAGGAGGTGCTAGGCTGTCATTTTCTAAGGATGGGCTGTGTCTCCTGCTCCTGCTGTTGGAAATTTTTTCAGGCAGAGGTGAGGAGGCATGAAAACAGGCAGTGGGAGCAGGACAGGAGGAGTAACTCAGGTAGGAAAGTTGAAAGCTTTCAGAAGATCACCGAGGGCAGGACCATCGTGCCTGACCTACAGAGGCCAACTTGGAAAGCATGCTGTCACTGGAGGGGTTCCAATTATTTTCTCTATCCTATGTTGTCTTTGCACATATTCAGGTGTTTACCTGGAAAGTGTGGATGAGCTTCAGGAATGGCTAGCCAGGGAGTCAGCCAGCATTTACTTAAAGATGATTCTGTGGGATTCTCACAGCTACACACTGAAGACCCTTGTTGGGAGGTATGGGGCTAGGGATTGTGGAAGGGCTGCTGGCTTCACATGCATAAGTCCCCACCGCTGACCATTTTCAGAACTGCTCATCCCTGGAATAAGCATCCTAATTGGGTTTTCACCTGTGTAACTAGTGACTTCTGTCTTAGCAATATGAACAGTGATAAGAAAATATCCTCAATGAGGACTGAGATGTTACACCACATATACCAGTGTAAGAACCTGACGAGGTGTGTGCAGGCAGTACCCCTAGGGACAGGATTCAGACTTGGCACCTCAACAACTCTGACGTCCAGCTACTGCTTTAGCATTTCTGAGGGCCCTGTGCTGACTCTATGGTTCTGTAATCCACCCTCCATCTGCCTTTAGTGATATCTACACTTCTAGGATTCTAAAGAGCAGGGTCTGTGTGGCTGCTCTGTGGCTTTTCTAACAAATGATCACAAGATGGGATGGTTAAAAAAAAAGAAAAAAAGAAATGTATCCTCTCCCAATCCTGGAGACCAAACAACTGAGATCAACAAGTCACAGTGCTGAGGTCCCTCCAGAGACTTCAGGATAGGGTCCTTCTTGACTTTTCCAGCTTCAGGGGCTCCAGGGGTCCCTGGGCTTATTTTCCCCTCCCTCCCATCTCTGCCTCTGCCTTTAAAAGTCTTCTCCTCTGTGTCCTCTTTCGTCTCTTTGAAGGACTCTGTCAGTTGGATTGAAAGTCACCCAAACCCTAGATTACCTTACCTTGATATCCTTAGCTACATCTACTAAGACCCTTTTCCCAGATACAGCACTGTTCGGGGACACATCTTTGGTGGCCACCATTCACCTCATTCTCTGTGTAAGAAAAAAACCCTCATTTTAGGAGATCACCACAGGCTCATATAGATGGACACACACGTGGAGTCTGAATAGAATGAGGCCCTTGGAGTCACCTGGAATGGATGCAGGCCTGGCTTCATTAGCTGAGGGAAATCACAGGGAGAAGAGGGGCATGGCTTATTAAGGCTTCAAAAAGCCCACGTTGGAGTGGAATGTGAGATGCACCCTGGTGGCAGGGAGCTTTGTCAGGGCCTGATGGAGTGGTTAGGCTTGGGCCAGGGCTGCAGATGTTAAAGGGAGTTCGTGTGGGGGTTGGCCATATGTCCTGGAGGAGGAGCTCACAGTCACTGGGGCACAAGGAACTAGTAACCTGGGAGGACTTAGTGCTCCTGAACCTGAAGAGGAAACGCTTAAATTTTACATCACCTCCTACTCCTTCTGCCTCAATAATTAAGCTTCCTCCTTGCAAAGTCTGGTTCATGTAGGTCATGTAGTCTCAGAAAGTGGGGACTTACAATACTTGGAGCTGGAGCTTGCCTCCTTCACCCTTTTCCTGGCCCCTGAAAGCCTGCTTGATCATGTCTGTCCATGATAATGCACATCCGCCTCCCTGATATTCCCTGCTCCAAGTGGAACTCCCCACTCTGCTGGAGCACTTCCAGTGGCTGTGGGTGGCCCCTGACAGGACTCTGGCCTCCTGAAGTTCCACAGAGGCTTCAGCTACAGGACAGTGTGAGGTTCAGTTCAGGCTGACAGGACCCACGTGGTTTCAGCTTTGGGACATGGTGGGGTTCAGCCCAGGTGGATAGAAGTCTTGCCTCTTCAGAACCCACTGGGGCTTCAGTTTTTGGGCGTTGAGGGGTTCAGTTCAGGCTGATGCAGTCTGTTCTCCTCACGACCCACTTGGGCTTCAGTTTGGGCGCATGGTGGGGTTCAGTTGAGGCTGATGGGAACCTTGTCACTCAGGACGTACCTGGGCTTCACTTTTAAGGCATTGTGCAATTCAGTTGAGGCTGACAGCACTCTGATATCCTCAGGACCCGCTGGGGCTTTGGTTTTCGGACATTGTGGGGTTCAATTGAGTCTGATGGGAGTCTAGTTTCCTCAAAACCTGCAAGGAGGTGGTGTTTCTGAAGGAAAATATGAGGGAAATAGGGAAGAAGCTTTCTGTATGCAGTTGTTGCTGAAAGTCTGCCTTACCAGAACTCAGGACTGTTAGGGCTTGATGTGGAAAGTTATGGGATTGTAGTCAGTTTTTGTCTGTGGTATAAGATGGTATTGTTCCTTGGTGTGTGGTTTCTATTTTTCCCAGCACGTTTTATTGTGTGGGGGAGAATGTCCTTTCCTTCATGTGTGTTCTTAATTCCTTTCTTTTCAATTAATTACCGTGGACCTGTATGTTTACTTCTGGTCTCTATTGTATCTGTGCCTATTTCTGAGCCAATTCCACACGTCTTGTGGTGCCTTTAGGTGTATACTCTAGATTGAAGTCAGGGATGGAGATGCCGCCAGCCTATTCTACTTTCTCAGAATCCCTTTGGCTCTTCTGGTTCCTTTGTGGTGCCACACAGATGTAAAGACTGCTTTTGTTTCTGTGAAAATTGTCATGGAAATGTTGGCAGTGATTGCATGAATATGTACATTGGTTTGGTTACAATGGATATTTTAATGACATTTTCACCCATAAACAAGGGATATCTTTTTACTTGTATCCATTCAGTTTCTTTGATCATTGTCTTGTAGTTTTTAGCTTGCAGGTCTTTCAAGTCCATGGTTAGATTTCTAGATTTTTAGCGGGGTGTGTGGGGGGATGAAATTGTAAAAGGGAATATTTTCTTAATTTCTGTTTCTAATAGTTCATTATTAGTATAGGAATTCACAAATGATCTTGCAGTTCTACCGACTTTTGTATTTTTGGCTCTGCAGTTTGACATGTTGGATCTTAGGTCCTTGACAAAGGATCAAACCCATACCCCCTGCACTGGAAGTGCAGAGTCTTAAACACTGGACTGACAGACAAATCCATGAATTTGCTTTTTAGTGCTGAAATTTGCTGTGGTATAGTGTTATGTGGCAAACTAGAATTAAGACCTATCATAGTTTTAGTTCCATCTGGGTCATCCACGGCACCCAAGTCATGGTGTCTACTAATATGCTCTCTGTATGGTGTTTTTTAATACCATGTGGACTAGTACAAGGCAATTAGCATCACTACTTTTGTTGAATTTGGTTTGGTTAACTCTTGGCCTCTATTGCAATGTTCAATGTCATTTCTGATTTTCTGGCATGTGACATACATGGTTGTATTGAACAGTAATTTACTTTCTAGTAAAATTTCAAATGTTTCAACTTTAAATAATGGCACAAAGTTTTCTACATTCATAGCAAATACTGCAATGTGTTTTGCCCAAAGCAGGAGCACTTTCCCGGGGAACCAGCCCATAACCCCAAAATGGGGGATCATTGTTTCCACATTAGAGTCCTATCCATAGGACCAGTTCAGCTTTCATCAGCTGCCCAAGATTTGTGAAAATGGCATTCTCCATTCTAATGCAGTTTTTATTTTCTGGAGCTATACCTCGGACTTCCCCTCATATGAAAAACCTTCATGGATTTAAAGTGACAAGATGACTATCATTTGGGTGACTTTTTCTGTGTGGTTTCTTTCACTGAAAAAAGCACTGTTTACAGTGCTTTTCCATGTTATTCCATGTGTCATTTTTTCACTGAGCTTACAGACATTTATCAAAATTTATCATTTGAGTCATTTTAATTATGCACTTTTATAGCATTAAATGCAATCACATTGTACAAATTTCCCCACCATACATCTCCAGTATCTTTTCCTTTTCCTGAAGTGACACTGTAACCATTAAACACTCACCACTCTCAATCCCTGGCCATCTTATTCTACTTGGAATTTGTCTTATATGGATACCTCATACTAGTGGAATCATAGACCAGTTTTCCTTTTGTGTCGGGCTTCTTTCACTTGGCACAATAACTTGAAGTTTCATCCACTTTATAGCATGTGTGAGAGTTATCTTGTTTTTAAAAGTTGAATCACATTCCATTGTGTTTATACTACATTATGCTTATCCAGTCATCTTTTGAACCCATGTGTTGCTTCCACCTTTTGGCTACTATGAATAATGCTGTTATTAATATGAGGTTTGAATATCTGTTCTGGTTCTTGGTTTTAAATATTTTGGGTGTATAACCTGGACAGACTGGATAGGTTCTATGTTAACTTTGTGTTTATGTTTTTGAGAAGCCCCCTGTTTTCTGCAGCTATAGCACTATTTTACTATATTCCTTTCTATGGCAGAGTAATTCATCTTATGTATGGATCTACCCTTCCCTTCATGTCTTGATGGGCATTTTCATTGTTTTTAACATGGGCTCTCAAGAACAGTGCCACTGTAAATATTGGTGTACAAGTATATATTTGAACATTTGCTTTAAATTCTTTGGATGTATATCTAGGAGTGGAGTTGCCAAAACATGTGATAATTCAGTTCAGTTACTCAGTCATGTCCGACACTTTGTGACCCCCATGGACTGCAGCACACCAGGTTTCCCTATCCATTACCAACTCCTAGATCTTGCTCAAACTCATGTCCATCTAGTTGGTGTTGCCATCCCACCATCTCATCCTGTTATCCTCTTCTACTCCTACCTTCAGTCTTACCCAGCATCAGGGTCTTTTCCAATGAATCAGTTCTTCACATCATGTGGCCAAAGTTTTGCAGTTTCATTTTCAGCATCAGTCCTCCAATGAATATTCAGGGCTTATTTTCCTTAGGATTGACTGGTTGCATCTCCTTGCAGTCCAAGGGATTCTAAAGAATATTCCCCAGCACCACAGTTCAAAAGTATGATTTCTTAGGTACTCAGTTTTCCTTGTAGCCCAGCTGTAACATGTATATATGACTACTGGAAAAACCATAGCTTTGAGTACACAGACCTTTGTTGGTAATGTCTCTGCTTTTTAATATGATGTCTAGGTTTATCATAACTTTTCTTCCCAGGAGCAGGTGTCTTTCAATTTCATGGCTGCAGTTACCATCTGCAGTGATTTTGGAAACCCTGAAAATAAAGTCTGTAACTGTTTCCATTGTTTCCCCATCTATTTGCCATGAAATGATGGGACCAGATGCAATGATCTTAGTTTTCTGAATACTGAGGGTTTTTTTTTTTTAATCTTTCAAGATTGATTGACTGATTGATTGAATTTACTTTACAATATTGTATTGGGTTTTCCAGACATTGACTTGAATCTGCCATGAGTGTACATGTGTTCCCATCCTGAATCACCCTCCCATCTCCCTCCCTATCCCATCCCTCTGTGTCCCTCCAGTGCACCAGCCCAGAGTATCCTGTTTCATGCATCAAACCTGGACTGGTGATTCATTTCACATATGATATTTTACAGGGTTCAATGCCATACTCCCATATCATCCTGCCCTTGCCCTCTCCCACAGAGTCCAAAAGACTGTTGAATACATCCATTTCTGTTTTTGCTGTCTCACATACAGGGTTATCATGACCATGTTTATAAATTCCATATATATGCATTAGTATACTGTATTTGTACTTTTCATTCTGACTTACTTCACTCTGTATAATAGGCTCCAGTTTCATCCACCTCATTAGAACTGATTCAAATTCTTTGTTTTAATGGCTGAGCAATATTTCATTGTATATATATACCACAGCTTTCTTATCTATTCATCTGCTGATGGACATCTAGGTTGCTTCCATGTCCTGGATACTATAAACAGTGCCGCGATGAACATTGGGGTACACATGTCTCTTTTGATTCTGGTTTCATGAATATGTGTTTTAAGCCAACATTTTCACTCTGTTTCACTTTCATCAAGAGTCTGTTCAGTTCTTTGCTTTCTGCAGAAGGGTGGTGTCATATGCATATCTGAGATTATTGATATTTCTTCTGGCAGTCTTGATTCCAGGTAATGCTTCCTCCAGCCCTGGAATTTCACAGGATGTACTCTGCATATAAGTTAATTAAGCAGGGTGACAATATACAGCCTTGCCATACTCCATTCCCAATGTGCAACCAGTCTGTTGTTCTATGTCCAGTTCTAACTTTTGCTTCTTGACCTGCATACAGATTTCTCAGGAGGCAGGTGAGGTGGTCTGGGATTCCTAACTCTTTAAGAATTTTCCACAATTTGTGGTCTTCTGCACATTCAAAGGCTTTGTCATTGTCAATAAAGCAGAAGTAGATGTTTATCTGGAAGTTTTTCTCTCTTGCTTTTTCAATGAACCAACAAATTTTGGCAATTTGATCTTTGGCTCCTCTGCCTTTTCTAAATCCAGCTTGAACATCTGAAAGTTCATGGTTCATGTACTGTTGAAGCCTGGCTTGGAAAACTTTGAGCATTACTTTGGTAACATGTGAGATGAGTGCAACTGCGTGGTAGTTGGAACATTCTTTGGCATTGCCTTTCTTTAGGATTGGAATGAAAACTGACCTTTTTAGGTCCTGTGGCTACTTCTGAGCGATATGATCATTACAGTTTTATGTTTTTGAGAAAATGTTGGTTCTGCACACATAGATCACACCAGTTTACATCTCCACAAGTAAAGTTTGAGTTCTAATTTCTGTACATTTTCCCCAACATTTGTCATTGGTCTTTATTCTTGATTTTCCCCAGGTGCATCCTGAGTGCCTTATTAAGGAGGAAGTAATAATGCAGGACCCACATTTGAGGAGAAGGGAGTTAGCTTCACATACTTGATGGATAGCTGAATGTCCACATCAATTATTTAGAATATTTCTGTGTATAGATTTTTATTCAACACTACTCATAAAACCTATGTTTGTTTGTGTTTTTTAACCTATTTGGACACCTGAAATTTCTTTTAAACTTTTTGGAGCTTCCCTGGTCGCTCAGACTGTAAAAGCATCAGCTTGCAATGCAGGAGACCTAAGGTCGATGCCTGGGTGGGGAAAATTCCCTGGAGAAGGAAATGTCAACCCACTCTAGTACTCTAGCTTGGAAACTTTCATGGCTGAAGGAGCCTCATAAGGTATGGTCCATGGGGTCTCAAAGAGTCAGACGCGACTGATAGACTTCACTGTCACTTTGTTTTGATTATGATCAAGTCAATTAGACCACTTAGTTTATTCTTGCTTTGTCTATTGAGAGCTATTTCCATGCTCTCCTGAATTTATTTTACATAATTCAGCTTTCATGGTTCTTCTTTCTCATATTTTAAGATTATGCTACTTTATAGATTTACTGTCTCAGTCCTAGTATCAGCCACATATTTAAAGACTACTTATTCCTTTCTATTAAAGAATGTTAATAAAAATTTTCATGTGGGAACTTAATAATCTTAGCAGAAAATGCATGGAAATACATACACATGTATACCAGACTATAAATACACATGGTTATGAAGATTTTCACATGGAGCTAGGTGTTTCTGTATTAGGCTAAAGATAGATTATAATGTCTCCAACCTGGTTTCTTATGACACAGATATTACAACCTTCTCTCTTTGTCTGCCTGTAACTTCCCACTCCAGTGATAAGAAACTTGGTTTCCATTACTTGTCATTTATCAAATTCAGGGCTTGCTCCTATCAATGACTATAATAGTAGTTTCAGTCCTCTTAACTACCAACTCCCTGTAGAAAGAATTTACAGAGCTCATTGTTTATGTTTGGTACATTTTACCTTTGTCCTGCAGATTATATTCATTTCCGCAGTGAATTTAGGTCAGATAATTTTGTCCTAACGCTGAGTGGCTTTTTTTTTTTTTTTTACAATAATTCCTTCTTCTTTTTTAATCTCTTGGCTGTGCTGTGGCATGTGGGATTTTAGGTCCCTGACCAGGAATTGAACCCACCTCTCCTGCATTGGCATCGTGGAGACTTAACCACTGGCCCACCAGGGAAGTCTGAAGCTTTTCATATATTTCTCAATCTGTTAGATTCTTTGTTAAATTCTGCATTCCAGTCTTTGACACTCCCATACCATGAATTAATAAATATTAATAGGAACTAATTTAATTTTTGGGTTCTGAAAACAAAAATCTATGTGCTTATACAAATGCATAGTGGCAAGTATTCATAACTAAAGCATCATGTGAAATATTTCAGCCACATATTCCATAAACTGTTTATCGTGTCTATTTTGCATTTTCTAGAATGTCTTATAAGGTCATACAGTGTGTAGCACTTGAGGCTGGATTCCTCCATTTCGTAATATAAGTGTTAGATTCATGCTTTTCTTTTTCTAAATAAATGGGTTGGTTGTTCATTCCTTTATATGTCTGAATACTATTGTATTGCATTATATGAAATGAAAAATAGTTTTCCCTCTACCCTCAGTCTTCTTCATTGAGATGCTCATAATGAAAGGGAGATGGAATGGAGAAAAACAATCAGAAGTCTAATATATGCCATGCATACCTTCTGTATAGATGAAAGATACCTGGGAAAACTGAGTCACTTCCTGAAATAATCCAAGACTTTACCTTAAGTTCTATCATCAGCTAAGAATGAAAGAAGAAAGTTAGGGGATGGAAGAAGCCATTTAAGGGAGATTATTAAGTGAACTACTGTAAACAAAAGTATGTTGGTTATGCAGATTAACATCCAGGTCCATTCCCAAGATCTTCTTGATAGTCAAGTCATTTAGTCAAGTCAAGTCATTCTTGATATTTAGTCATCCTCCATTTCCTTGTCCAGAGATAGAAGCATCCTTACAAATGGAGATATCCTTAAAAAACATAAATTCACTTTATATGATGGCATTTCTCCTTGGTTTTAAAAATTCTCTGGGGCTGCTTTATTTATTTATTTTTTTAATTAATCATACTAAAATAATCTTCTTGTCAAATGGGCATATTTTGGGTGTGCTTTTTGTGATACCCTTGAAATATCTATGCCCTAATTTACCTGTGAATGCACATCTATGTAAGTATATCCTGGTGTTTATATTTATTATGAATTATGAATAGTGCTCTCATACATTACTTGGTAGTAATTTTAATTTCAGTTTTCCAAAGCAGTTGTCTAAATACAAGAGGTGTACTTCTTGATTCCTAAGGTCAGACTCTTTAGATTTGGAGAAAGGTGCCAAATTGTCTTCCTTAGATGACTGTACATGCATTCCACCAGCATCCTGATTATACCCTTGTATGCTTATTTACAATCTCTTTATCTTATTTGGCCAGGTGTGTGTTTCAACCTTCACCAAATTTGAATACTATGAATACAGTCTTGAATAATTGAAATTTTCTAAGAATCTGTCCATTTCTTCCATTTATCAATTTTATTGACATATAGTTGTTCATAATAGTCTATTTTAATCCTTTGTATGTCTGCCTGGTCTGTTGAAAACGCTACCCAGGTGCAAGTTCTGGGAGGTGGGTTCACCACGGAGACTGTGGACATGTGACCCCTACGGAGGTTCTAGGAGGTAGGGTTCCCCTTGAGACTGTGGACGTGTGAGACCAGGTACAATACTTGGAGGTAGGGTCAACCTGAAGACTCTAGATATGTGAGCCTAGGTGTGGATTCTTGGAGGTGGGTTCACCGGGAGTATGGACTTGTGAAGCCAGGTAGAGGATCTTGAGGGTGGGATTACCCTGGAGACTGAATATGTGATCACTGGTACAGGATGTTGGGAGGGGTGTCACCTTTGACACTGTGCATGAGTGACCCCAGGTACAGGGCCTGGGTAAGGGCTTCACCATGGATACTGGATATATGACCCCAGGAAAAGGGTCTGGAGTGTGGGATCGCCCTTGAGACTGTGGAAGTGTGTTTTCAGGTACGGGGTCTGTGAGGCAGTAACCCTGGAGACTGGAAATTTGACCTCAAATGGAGGCACTGTGAGGTGTTGTCACCCCAGAGACTGAGGACGTGTGACTCCGGGTTCAGAGTCTGGGAGGGGTGTCACCCGGGAGTCAGTGGACATGAGACCCTGGGTGCAGGATCTGGGTGGTGGGGTCACCTTGGATACTGTGGATGTGTGAACCCACAAAAAGGGTATTGAGTGTGGGATCACCCTGGAGACTGTGGACGTGTGATCCAAGTTGCAGTGTGTAGGGGGCGAGATCACCATGAAGACAGTGGATGTGTGACTCCAGGTTCTGTTCTGGAGGATGCAGTCACACTGGAAACTGTGCATATGTGACCCCAGATTCAGGGTCTGGAAGGTTATCACCCTGGAAAGTGTGGATGTGTGACCCAAGCTTCAGGGTTTGGGGAAAAGTGTCACCCTGGAGACTGTGGATATTTGACCCCATGGACAAGGACGGGGTGGTCACCCTGGAGAATGTGGACATGTGAGCCCAGGTGCAGTGTGTGAAATGTAGTTCACACTGGAGAATGTGGACATGTGAATCCAGCTGCAGGGTAGGGGAAGACAGTCATCCTCGAGACTGTAGATGTGTGGAAACAAGTACATGGTCTGGCAGGGTGGGGTTACCCAGGAAACTGTGGACAACTCACCTCAGGTACATATTCTGAGAGGTGGGGTCACACTGGAGACTGAGGACATGTGATCCCACTTAGAGAGTTTGGGAAAGAGGTTACACTGGAGCCTGTGGACCTGTGATCACAGGTTCAGTGCCTGAGATGTGACATCACACAGGAGACTGTGGACATGTGACCCCAGGTGCAGGGTCTGGGAGAGAGTAACACTGGAGACTGGACGTGTGGCCCCAGGTACAGGATTTTGGATGAGTCACTCTGGAGATTGTGGATATGTGACTACAGAGGGAGTGTCTTCAAGGGTCTCACCTTGGAGCAAGTATATGTGTGAGCCCAGGTACAGGGTCTGGAAGTTGGGGTAACCCTGGCGACTGTGTCCATGTCACACCAGGTACAGCATCTGGAAAGGGCTGTCATCCTGGCCACCATAAACATGTGACCCCAGGTACAATGTCTGTGATATGGGATCACCCTGGAAACAGAGGCCAAGTATACTAAGGTACAAAGTTTGGTGAGGGGCGGTCACACTGGATACTGTGGATGTGTAACCCCAACTTCAGGGTATGGGTGGGGTGTCACCCTGGAATGTATGGATGTGTGACCCCAGGTGGAAGAGGGGAGTCATATTGGATACTGTGCCCACGTGACTCCAGGTGCAGCACCTGAGACATGAGGTCACACTGGAGACTGTGGGCGGGTGAGACCAGGTACGTGAACACAGAGGGTTTACACCCTGGGGAATGTGGGTGTGTGAACCTGCTTCAGGGTCTGTGAAGAGTGTCACTCTGGAGAATGTGGAAATCTGATCCCAGGGTTCCTCTAGAGTTGCATTGGGAAACATGGGGTTCCTGTTGAATTGTATCAGAGGACTCAAAGCTCCCCTCTACTTGCAGTGGGAGCTCAGTGTTCCTCTCCAGTTGTGGCATGGAACTCAGGGTTCCACTCGAGGCATGGTGAGGAACTTGTGTTCCTCTTGAGTTGATAAATTACCCAGGGTTCTTCTGGACTTGTGGTGGGGCCTCCTTTTGAGTTTCCTTGGGGTAATTCATCTCTAGCAGGGATGTGCAGGATGGCTCCTTTTTTGTCACAATCTGCATGTGGCTACTCACTAGTTTTGGCATTGGATTTCTCTAGTGTTCAGGGTCAACTCTGTAGTTTTGGGGTGTTTGATTCTCTCTAGTTGTGATGATCAAGCTCCTCTCTGGTTGCGGTGTGAGGTTTGTCTCTATTAGCAACAGAGGAGCTCCTCTCAATGTGTGATGGATATTGGGTTCCTCTCGAGTTGCAGGGCAATGTCCTCTCTGGTTGGAGTGTGTGGGGCTCCATGGGGAAGGTCCTCTATTTTTCGTGATAGGGGTTCCTCACTAACATTAGGTGGATTGCTTCTTTCTATTTGTGAAAGATGCCACTCAAGTTATTTCAGGAAGCTCGTCTCTATTTGTGGAAGAGAGGCTTCTCTCTAGGTGTGATGTCCTGGGGGAACCCACTCTAGTTTTTCTGTGGGAATCTGCTTCACTTTTATCTGAGAGCCCCAGTATCATTATGCCAAGAGGCCCCTTTTCTTGTTATTTCCTAGGGCTCCTGTCAAATTGCAACAGGGAACTCGGTGTGCCGCTTATTAGAGCAGGTGACTCAGGCTTCCATTAGAGTTGTGGTGGAGCCTCCTCTCGAGCTGCAGTGGGGAAGATCCTCTCTAGTAGCTCTGTGCAGGCTACCTCTGTCTACCTGCATTGTGTGGGAGGCTACTCTCTAGTTGCGGCATGGCCATGCTAGTTGCAGGTGGGTCCACTCTTTATTTGTGGTGGGTTAGCTCCTCTCTACTTGTCATTTGCAGACACCTCTCTAGTTGTGTCAGGGGGTCTCCTCTTTAGTTGTGTCAGTCGGGCTTCTCTCTAGTTGTGCTAGAGTGCTCTCCTCAAACTGTGATGGGGATGACTATTGTCTGGTTGTGACGTGAAAGGGAACTTTTTCTAGCTTTAATGTGTAGGAGGCTACTCTCTAGTTGTGACAATGGGAGGCCTCTTTAGTTGTAACATGGTGGGCTGCACTCTACTTGTGGAAGGAGGTTACTGTCTAATTGTGATAGATGGTTATACTCTCTAATGGCAATGTTAAGGGGGGGATATCTCTAATTTAGGCAGGGGTCTCCTCTCTAGCTGCAGTGTTGGCCTCCTCTTTCATTGTGATTCGTATGGGAATCCCACTCTAGTTGTGATGTACACGGGCAATTTTTGCTAATTGTGATGAGTGGGGCACACTCATATCAACATGTGAGAGGGGTGTCCACTCTAGTTGTGGCAGTGGTTCTCCACTCTAAATGTGATGTAAGGGAGGGCTGGGCATCTCTCTAGTTTTGGCGGTGTGCTCCTCTAGTTGCACCTGAGGGTCAGCTCTCTAGTTTTGGTGTGTACTCAACTCTCCGGTTTTGGCGGTTGGACTTCTCTCTAGTTGCGATGTCCTGGGACGCTCCTCCCTAAGTGTGTTGTGCCTGGGGAAGTCCTCTTCATCTGTGCAGTGGGAATTCCTGTCTTGTTGCATTAAGCTGTGTAGCGCTTCTCTAGATGCCGTTTTCTGGCTCATCTCTATTTGTGGTTTGGTGGGCTACTCTCTAGTAATGGTGTAGAGCTTCCTCTCTAGATGAGATGTACGAGATTGCTCCTCTCTAGGAGCAGGGTGCAGGGCCTCTTTGTTCATGCAATGTCATGGTGGGCTTTTTTATTGTTGCAGTGTGTGGGCTCCTCTCTAGTTCTGGTGGGGGACTCCTCTTGAGTTTCATCGGGAAACTTGATATTCCTGTCGACGTGAGGCGCGGCCTCCACTCGAGTTTTAGTGGGTTATCTCCTCTCTAATAGCATTGTATAGGGTGGCTTCTGTTTAGTTGTGATGTGTAGGTGGGTAAACTCCCTGAGGCATGGGTCTCCCCTCTAGCTGGTGTGGGGGCCAACTCTTAGTTGTGTTGGTTCGGCTTCTCTCTAGTTGTGGTGTGCAGTCTCCTCTCAAGTTGTGTTAGGGATCTCTTCTCTATTTATGGTGTTCTGGGGACACCTCTAGAGCTGCAGTAGACTGTTCCTCTCAAATTGGGAAGGGAGTTTCCTCTCTGGTAGCGATGTGCACAGGCACTATTTCCAGGTGCGATATTTGTGAGCCTACTCTCTAATTTTTGCAAGGCCCCTCCTCTTTTGTTGTGGCATGGGAGATTCCTCTCTAGTTGTGAAAGGAGGCTTCTGTGCAATTTTGATGTATGGGAATGCTCCTTTCAAGTGGCAATGTTCAAGCGGCTGCTCTCTATTTGTGACATGGGGTCTGTTCTCTAGATGTGGCGAGGATGCTCCTCTCTGACAGTGGTAGGGGTGTGTACTCGACTTGCAGCCATGGATTGTATCTATTGGCTGTGAAGCGGACCCTCTCTAGGTGCAATTTCCAGGGTTTCCTCTCCTATTGCGGTGGTGGGACATTCTCCAGTTTTGGCAGGTGAGCTCTGCTAGCATTGTGGCCATGGGCTTCTCTCGAGCTGTGGTATAGGGCTCCTCTCAAGTTCAGGAGGGGACTTGGGGCTCCTGTGTAGTTGGGGTGGTGATTACTTCAAGGGTTCTGTGGGGGAGTTTGTTCTCTATACTTCTGGCATTGAGGGTTCCTCACTAGTTTTCACGGGTTTCCTCCACTCCAGTTGTGACAGATCAGATCAGTCGCTCAGTCGTGTCCAACTCTTTGCAACCCCATGAACCGTAGCACGTCAGGCCTCCCTGTCCATCACCAGGTCCCGGAGGTCACTCAGACTCACATCCATCAAGTCAGTGATGCCATCCAGCCATCTCATCCTCTGTCGTCCCCTTCTACTCCTGCTCTCAATCCCTCCCAGCATAAGAGTCTTCTCCAATGAGTCAACTCTTCGCATGAGGTGGCCAAAATACTGGAGTTTCAGCTTTAGCATCATTTCTTCTAAAGAAATTCCAGGATTGATCTCCTTCAGAATGGACTAGTTGGATCTTCGTGCAGTCCAAGGGACTCTCAAGTGTCTTCTCCAACACCACAGTTCAAAAGCATCAATTCTTCGGTGCTCAGCCTTCTTCAAAGTCCTCCTCTCACATCCATACATGACCACAGGAAAGACCATAGCCTTGAATAGGCGAACCTTTGTTGGTAAAGTAATGTCTCTGCTTTTGGATATGCTATCTAGGTTGGTCATAAGTTTCCTTCCAAGGAGTAAGCATCTTTTAATTTCATGGCTGCAGTCACCATCTGCAGTGATTTTGGAGCCCAGAAAAATAAATTATGACACTGTTTCCACTGTTTCTCCACCTATTTCCCATGTAGTGACAGGCTCATCTCAATTTGTTTCAGGGGCTTCCTCTATTCACAACAGAGGGGCTTCTCCCTAGATGCAATATGCTGAAGGGCTCCTATCTAATTTTGGCAGGGGAATCCTCCTAAGTTTTAGCGGGGGTTCTCCTAGCTTTGTCCTTCGGGGCTCCTTCCTTTTGATGGCACAGGGCACTTCTAGAGATGCAGTGGGGGACTTGGGGTTCTTTTCAAGTTGGGACAGGTGACTTGGGGTTCCTTTGGAGTTGTGGTGGTGCCTCCTTTTGAGCTGCTTGGGTCAGCTCCTCTCTAGTAGCAATTAGCTGGCTTCCTCCTGTCTACTTGTGATGTGCAGTAGGCTACTATAATAGTTACAGCATGGGACTGCACTCTAGTTGTAGTGGGATCAACTGACGTTTTTATTTCCACTCCTCTCTACTTGTGGTTTGGACTTCTCTCTAGCAGTGGTTTACAGACTACTCTCTAGTTGTGGCAGGGTAGGACTCCTCTTTAGTTGTGGTATAAGGCTACCTCTTTTGTTGTGCTATAGTTTTCTCCAATTGTGGCAGTGGTGACTCCTCTTAGGAATCCTCTCGAGGTACCTCAGTGCTTTGGGCTCATCTCGATTTGTGATGGGGACCTCGGTGTTCCTCCCGAGTCACAGCAGGGGAATCGGACCTCTTCTCCAGTTGAGGTGGGTAGCTCAGGGTTCCTCTTGGGTTTCAGCAGGAAACTCAAGATTTCTCTTGAATGTGATGGGAAAACTCAGGGTTCATCTCGAGTTACAACAGGGGAGTCAGATCTCCTCTTGAGTCGAGGTGAGGAACGTGGGTTTCCTCTCGAGTTGCAGCAGGGGAGTCAGGCCTCCTCTCAAGTTGTGATGGGGAACTCAGGGTTTCTCTATAGTTGCAAAAGAGGACTTGGGTTTCCAGTCGAGTTGTAGCTGATAACAATGGGTAGCTCTCAAGTTGCAGCATGAATCTTGGGGTTCCTTTAGAGTTACAGTAGGGTACTCAGAGGTCCTCTTGAGTTGTTGCAAGAACTCAGGATTCCTCTTTATTTGCAGTGCAGGACTCTTGGTTCCACTTGAGCTGTGCCAGAGAACACAGTTTTCTTCTCAATTTGGTGGGCTACATATAGTTCTTCTCATGATGTGCTGGGACAACCTCTCGTGATGTCTTGGGGAAACGGGTCTCTAGTAGGGATGTGTAGGTTGACTTCTCTCTTGTTCCAATGTGCGGGTGACTACTCACTAGTTTTGGCATGCAACTTCTCTCTAGATATGCTTTGGGTCAACTCTGTAGCTGTGGTGGGTTCAATTCTCTCTAGTTTTGGTCTGCAAGCTCCTGTCCAGTTGTGTTGTGAGGGTCGTCTCTATTAGCAGCAGAAGAGTTCCTCTCTGCGTGTGATACCCAGCAAGCTCCTATCAAGTTGTAGTGGAAGGCTCCTCTCGAGTTGTGAGGCTGTGTCCTTTTTGGTTGGGGTGTGGGTAAAGTCCTTTCTACTTTTGGCAATAGAGGTTCCTAATATTCATGGGCTTTCTTCTCTCTAGTTGTGAGTGATTCCATTCAATTTAATTCCTATCTGCTTCAGAGGGCCTTCTCTCTAGATGTGATGTCCTCGGTGATTCCACTCTATTTCTGCCTGGGCAATACACTGCAGGTTTGCCAGGGGAGCTCGTCTGTCATTTGGTCAGGTTATGCTTTCTTGGTATACAGCATAGTGTTCCTGTCAGATTGAAGTGGGGAACTTTGCATTTCTCTTGAGTTTCAGGAGGGGACTCGGGGTTCCTTTAAGTTGTGGTGGAGCCTCCTCTTGGATTGCACTAGGGCAGACACTCTAGAAGTGATGTTCAGCCTGGCTCCTGTCTTGTTACAATTTGTGGGACTCTACTTTCTTGTTGCGTCATGGGGCTCCACTCCAGTTGCAGTGGGGATCCACTCTTTATTTGTGGTGAGTCAGCTCCTCTATAGTTGTCGTTTGCAGATTCCTCTCTAGGTTTGGCAGGGGGGCTTCTCCTCTCTAGTTGTGGCAGGGGGAGTCCTCCTTAGTTGTGTAGTTGGGCTCCTCTCTAGTTGTGGTAAAGTGCTCTTCTCAAATTTGAATGGGTGTCGCTCCTCTTTGGTTGTGATGTGACGGGGCTTTTTTTGTTTTTCTAGTTTCAGTGTGCAGGGCCCTACTCTCTAGTTGTGGTAATGAGTTTTTTCTTTAGTTGTTGCATGGTGGGCTCCTTTCTACTCGTGGCAAGGGGCTTCTGTCTAATTGTGATGTGTGGGTATGCCCTTCTCTAATGGCGATGTTCAGGGGGGCTTATCTCTAGTTGTGATGTTGGCCTCCTTTTTCATTTTGATCCATGTGGGAATTCCATTCTAGTTTTGATGTGCATGGGAACTTTTCTCTAATTGTGATATGTTGAGAACACTCCTATCTATCTGTGCAAGGGATATTCAGTCTAGTTATGACAGTGGTGCTCCACTCTTAAAACACTCCACAGTGGTGCATTTTAAGGTGGGGGTGGCACCTCTGTAGTTTCAGCGATATGCTCCTTATGCCTGAATGTCAGCTATCTAGTTGTGGCATGAATTCAACTCTCTAGCATTGTCATTTGGGCTTCACTCTACTGGTTACGTCCTGCAGTGCTCTTCCCTAGTTGTACTCTTCCTGGGGTTTTCCTCTCTAATTGTGGAGTGGGAATTACTATCTTGTTGCATTATGCTGTGCTCCTACTCTCTAGGTACATTTTGCTGGCTCATCTCTATTTGTGGTCTGTGTGGCTACTCTCTGCTATTGAAATGGATCCTCCTCTCTAGATGTGGTATTCAAGACTGCTTCTCTCTAGGGGCGGGTGTGGGGCCTCCTTTCTACATGCAGTGTCCGATTTGGCTCCTCTCTTGTTGCAGTGTGTGGGCTCCTCCCACTTTGTGGTGGGGGACTCCAATCGAGTTGCACTGGGAGACTTGTTGTTCCTCTCAAGTTGAGGTAGGTCCTCCACTCAAGTTTTCTTTTTTGGGGAGGAAAGGTGGCTCCTCTCTAGTAGCATTGGGCAGGGTTGCTTCTGTTTAATTTTGATGTGTGAGTGGCTAAACTACCTGTGGCATGGAGCTCCTCTCTAGTTGGTGTGGGGCGTCAACACTTAGTTGTGTTGGGTGTGCTGCTCTCTGGTTGTGGTGTTCAGGCTCCTCTTGAGTTGTGTTAAGGGAGGTCTTCCCTAGTTGTAGTGTTTGGGAGGGCACTTCTAGAGTTGTGGTGGAGTGTTCCTCTTGAATTGGCATAGGTGTTTGCTTCTGGGAGTGATGTGCGCAGGCACACTTTCCAGGTGCAATATCTGCAAGCCTACTCTCTAATTTTGGCATGTCCCCTCCTCTTTAGTGGTGGTGTCTGTGCCTCCTCTCTTGTTTTGACAGGAGAGTTCTGTCTAATTGCATTGTGCTGGAATGCTCCTCTCAAGTGTTGATATTCAGGGAGCTGCTCTCTATTTGTAGCATGTGGTCTACTTGCTAGTTTTGACTAGTTTTGTCCTCTCTGACATTTATAGGGGCATCTACTCGACTTGCAGGAGTGGGTTCATCTCTTTTTTTCTGTGGAAGTGACCCTCCATAGGTGCAATGTCAGAGGTCTGCTTTCTAGCCGTCGTAAGGGTCCTACTCTCCAGTTTTGGTGGGTGGGCTCCTCTCTCGTTTTGGCGATTGGCTTCTCTCTCGTTGTGGCATAGGCCTCCTCTAAAATTCTGAAGGGGTTTTGGGGCTCCTCTCTTGTTGCAGAGTACCTCATCTGGGGTTTATCTGTGGGGTGGGTGTTCACTCTACCTGTTTTTTGGGGGCTCCTTATTGTTTTTCATGGTGTTGTGACTCCACTCTAGTTGTGACAGTCTTCTCTTCAGTTACTTCAGTGTCTTCATCACTGTTTGCAGCACAGGGGATCCTCTCTAGGTGCAATGTGCCAGAGGGCTCCTCTCTAGTTTTGGCAGGGAATTTTTCTCCAGTTTCGGTGGGGTGTCCTTGTTTCATCGCTGGGGGCTCCTTCCTTGTGAAGGCAACGGATTCCACTTGAGTTGTGGTGAAGGACTTGTTGTTCCTCTCAAGTTGTGACAGGTGATTCGTGGTTCCTTTAGAGTTGTGCAGGTGCGTACTCTTGAGCTGTGTGGAGCAGCTCCTCTGTAGTAGCAATTAGCAGGCTGGTTCCTGTCTAGTTGTAATGTGTGGTATGCTACTGTATAGTTATGGCATAGGATTCCACTCTAGTTTCAGTGGGGGTCAACTGACAGTTTTGTTTCTGTTCCCCTCTAATTGTGGTTTGCATATTTGTCTACAGTTGTGTTGGGGTTTGAGGCTCCTTTTTAGATGTGGTATGGGTACTCCTCTCTGGATATTGTAACATACTCCTCTTGGACTGTGGTGAGGGTACTTCTTCTCTGGTTGTGATGTGAAAGGGCACTTTTTCCAGTTGTGGTTTGAAGGAATATACTCTCTAATTGTAGCAAGGTACATCATCTTTTCTTGTGTTGTGTTGACCTCTTCTCTACTCATAGAAGGGTGGGTATGTTTAGCTGTGATGTGTTGGTGTTCTTCTCTGTAGTGTCAATAATCAGTGGGGCTAATGTCTAGTTCCCATGCGGTTCTCTCCTCTAGTTGTGGGGTGGGGCTCCTCTCTTATTATGATCTGAGGGAAAGGTCCTTTCTAGTTGTGGCGGCCTTTTCTCCAGTTGTGTTATGTAGGCTCCTCTCTTGTTGTGGAGGGGTGCTGCTTTGTAGTTGTGACATGGGGCTCTGAGCTAGCTTCAGGGTACACGAGGCTCTCCACTTCTGGCTGGGGCTCCTCTCCAGTTGTTGCATAATTTACCTCTCGAGTTGCTGCAGGAAGCACCTCTCGAGTTTTGGTGAGTGGCTCATCTGAAATTGGAGATAGAAATGTAAATCAACTCCAGTATTCATGCCTGGAAAACCCCAGGGATGGAGGGGCTTGGTAGGCTAAAGTCCATGGGGTTGCAAAAAGTCAGACACTACTGAGCAAATTCACTTTAATTTTTTGTCATAGGCCCCCAGTGGCTAAGATGATAAAGAATCTGCCTGGGATACAAGAGACCTGGGTTTCATCCTCGGTTCAGGGAGATCCTCTGGAGAAGGTCGTGACAACCCACCCTGGCATTCTTGCCTGTAGAATCCCATGGACAGTAAAGTCTAGCTAGCTACACAGTCCAAGGTGTCACAAAGAGTTGGAAATGACTGAGCAGCTAACACACAATCATATGTAATTGTGGTGGAGGACTCCTTTCTAGCTGTGTCATGGCACCTTCCTTCTAGTTGTGTTTTGCTGATGAGCTCCCCTTAAGTTTGAGGGGGAAGCTCTTCTCCAGGTCTGATGATGAACTCATCTATGGCTTTAATATGGGGGCCTCTTTCTAGCTATAGTGTGCAAGGTCCTCTGTAGTTGTAGTGAGGTGCTCTTCTTTCGTTGTGATGTCTGTGGGGTTTCCTGTCTCATTGCAATGTGCAGAGGGTCTCCTAACTAGTTGTGTTGTGATGCTTGTCTCTCTTTGCAGTGAATGGGCTCCTCTCTACATGTGGTGTCTGGAGGGCTCCTCTTTCGTTGTGGACAGGGGTTTCTCTCAAGTTGGGTCGAAGTTCTCCTCTAGAATTTTCCAAGGGTACTCGGAACTCCCCTTGATATGTTGTTGTACCTCCTCTAACATTTGACATGTGGAGAGCTACGTGGCAAGGGGTCTTCTCTAATTTTGCACTATGGGTTCCTCACTCATTTTGGTGTGGTTGACTACCTCTAGTTGTGACAGATGGTCAACTTTCTAATTGTGGTAAGGGAGCTCCTCTCCATTTGCATTTTTGAGGGGCTTTTCCTCCATTGTATTGGTTTGTCTGGGGATCTTCTCCACATGAAGAAGGCAGGTTCCTCTGGAGTTTCAGCAGGAGGCATATCTATTGTTGTTAATGTGGGCTCTACTCTAAGTCTAATTTCACGTGCTCCTGTTTACTTGTGGGGTACTTCTCTCTAGTTGTGTTGTGTTATCTCTAGTGGTGGCAGGGTGCAACTTTCTTATTGTGACAATGGATTCCAAAATAATTGTGTTTTTCATGGGGGTCTCTAGTTGTAGTAGGGTCATCTCTCTATCTGTGGTCATCGGCTCTTCCTTATTTGTCTCAGGAGACACATATAATTTTGCTGTGGGTGCTCGATGCTCCTCTTAAAGGAGGCAGAGGATCCTGTAAAGATGAAGTAGGGGGCTCCTCTGGAATTCCTTTGGTGACCTTCTCTCTAACTGTGGCTGTGGACTCCACTTTACCTGTGGCATGGGCGTTTCTTTCTAGTTGTGATGTGTTGGTGAGCTCCTCCCGAGTATCAATGGGGGTTCTTCTGTAGTTCTGGGGGGTGATTATCTCTAGCTGCACTGTGGCTGCTCCCTTGTTTTGTGGTGTGCTACTCTTTAGATGTAATGTGCAGGCTCCTTTCTAGTTATGGTGAGGGTCTCTTTAGTTCCAATATCTGAGGGGAGTCCTCCCTTATTGCAATTTGAAAAGGCTTCCTTTCTTGTGGTGGGGAAGCTCATCAATATTTGCCACAGTGTGACTCCACTCTAGGTATAATGTTTGGGGACATCGTCTCCCATTGTGTCCAGTGGTTTTTATCACATGGCAGTGGAGTTCTTTTCTTGAGTTGTGGCAATTAACTCAGAGCTCCTCCAGAGTTGCAGTATTCCTTTCTCTTGGGTTGTGATAGGAGGCTCTTCAGTTGACTCTGCTCTTCTTTTGACACAAGGTGTTCCTCACAAATTTTAGCATGATTACTCCTCTCTACTTGTGAGGGCCTCCTCTCGATTTACTTCAGGGTCTCCCCTCTATTTGCAGCAGAGGGGGTGCGTGATTCTCTATGTGTGATGTCTTTGTAACCTCCTCTCTACTTGTGGCAGAAACCTCTCCAGGTTCGGTGGAAATATCCTCTGTCATTGTGACCAGTGTCTCCTCTCGTGTTGAATCCAAGAACTCTGTGGTACTTCTCTAGTTTCCTTGACAGTGGTGTTTCTCAATTATTGCAGTATGCAGGGGAATATATACATATGTGGTGTACAAATGCCTCTCTCATTTTGGCATGTGGCATAAGCTAGATGTGGCCAGGGGCTCTCTCTAGTTGCATTATTGTAGGGGTTTTTCTTTAGTTGTGGTGTGGTGGCTCTTTCACGTTGTTGCAGTCATTACTCTAGTTGCTGTGAGCAAGGTACTACTCTCTAGTTGAGGTGGGATAATCCAATCTAGTTTGACCCAGAAGCCTCCTCTCTAGTTGCAGTGCACGAGTCTCTAGTTGTGGTGGGGTTCCCTCTCTAGTTGCACTGGGCACGGGTTTTCCTTAACCGTTGCTATGTTTCGTGACGCTCTTCTCCAATTCTGATACATGGGTGCCTCTGGTGTGGTGAGCTGCAGTTCTCTAATTGGGCCTTGGGTGGTTTTTCCTTCTAGTGATGTGTGCCTGGGTTCCTCTTGTGGTGGTGTGGTGCTGCTCTCTAGTCATGCGGAGGTCTTACCTTGATTTGCAATGGGAGCTCCTCTTGAGTTGAGGCAGTGGATTCAGAGCCCCTTTTGTGTTTTGGTAGTGGCACCTCTCAAGTTGCACCAGGGGATTTGGGATCCTTTCGAGTTGTGTTGGGAAACTAAGGGTTCCTTTGGAGTTGCAGAAGTAGGCCCTGATCTCCTGTCGAGTTGTGGCAGGTACTTGGTTTTCCTCTGGATTACAGTGCACAACTCAGATTTCCTCTCAAGTTTCCATGAAATGTTCCTCTTGGTTTGAGGCAGGGAACTCAGAGCTTCTCTCGTGTTGTGGTGATGCTTCCTCTTGAGTTGTGGTGTGTGTTGTCTCCATGGAGGGGATAGTCCTGCCTACTTTTGGCACTGGGGTCTCCTTATTAATTTATTGTGGGATTGATACTCTCTAATTTTGAGTGGCTCCTCTTGAGTTACTTCATCGGCTCATCTCTATTTGCTACAGAGTGTCACCTATAAGTGGGATGTCCCAGGGGCTGCTCTCTAGGTGTGGTGAGGGCATCCTCTCCAGCTCTGGTGTTGGAGTGCCTCTGACTTTGTTGCTGGGAGCTCCCCTCATGATACATTATAGGGTTCCTCTTGAATTGAGGCAGATTCTCTCAGTTCCTCTTGAGTTGTGGTTGTGGTCTTGGGAATCCTCTCAAGTTGCATTGGGGGGTTATGATTTAGTCTCAGTTTGTGATGGGAAACTCAAGGTTCTTCTTGAGTTGCAGGAAGGGAGTCAGTCGTCCTCTCGAGTTGAGGACGAGAACTCAGGGTTCCTCTCGAGTTGCAACAGGGGACTATGGCCCACTAGAATTGCAGCTGAAAACTCGGAGTTCCTCTCCAGTTGCAGAATAAAATTCGAGCTTCCTATTAAGTTGCAACAGGGGACCTGGGGCTCCACTGAAGTTGTGGCTGGGAAGTCGGGGGTACCTCTTGAGTTGCAGCAGGGGACTCAGAGCTCCTCCTGAGTTTCAGTGGGATCTCAGGATGCCTCTCGAGTTTCAGTGCGAGAATCAGTGTTCCAGTCAAGCTGTGGCAGGGAATTCAGTGTTCTTCTCCATTTGAGGTGCCCTCAGTGTTCCTCTCATGTTGCACTGGGGCCTCCTCTCAAGTTGTATTGCTGTGACTCGTCTCTAACAGGGATGTTCAACGGGGCTGTTGCAATGTGCGGATGGCTACTCACTAGTTTGGCATGGGGTTTTTTCTCTAGTTTGGGTCAGATTCAATTCTGTAGCTGTGGTGGCTTTGATTCTCTCTAGTTGTGGTGTGCAAGCACCTCTCTAGTTGTGGTTGGGGACTCCTCTCTACCTGTGGCATGGGTGTTTCTTTCGAGTTGTGGTGTGCTGTGGGCTCCTCTGTAGGTGTGATGGGGGATTATCTCTAGCAGATGTGTGGCTTCTCCTTTCTAGTTGTAGTGTGTTTATGGGCTACCATCTAGTTGTGGTATGTGTGCTCCTTTCTAGTCATGGTGAGGGGGTCATTTGCTGCAATACTTGTCGGAAGTCCTCTCTCATTGTAATGTACAGGGGCCTCCTTTCTGGTTGTGATGGTCGGGCTTATCCATATTTGCTGAAGTGTGGCTCTTCTCTTTTTATTATGTCTATGGACAACCTCTCACGTTGTGGCCAATGGCGTTTCTCAAGTAGCTCAGCCTTCTTGTCTTGAGTTGTGTCAGCATATCCAGGGCTCATCTCGAGTTTCAGTAGTCCCACGTCTTAGGTTGTGATGGGGTCTCTGCAAAGTGGTTCTGCTCTTCTTTTGACACTAGGTATTCCTCAAAATTTTTAGTATTGTTACTCCTCTCTACTTGTGAGGACCTCCTCTTGGGTTACTTCAGGGCATTATCTCTATCTGGGATGCTTTGGTGGACTTTTCTATACTTCTGGAGGGAGAAACCTCTCCAGTTTTGGTGGAGGGCCCCTCTATCATTGTGACCAGCGTCATGTCTCATGTTTCAGGGAAGGACTTGGTGGTACCTCTCTAGTTGCATTGGGCAGTCGGGTTTCTTAGTCATTACAGTATGCAAGAGACACTTTACTAAGCAGTGTGTAGGCTTCTCTCATTGTGGCTTGTGGTAAACACACTAGCTGTGGCCAGGAGCTCTAGTTGCACTGTACTAGGGGTTTCTCTCCAGATGTGGTGTGCTGCTCCTTTGAGTTGTTGCAATCATTAATCTTGTTGCTGTGGGCAAGGTGCTACTCTCTAGTTGAGGTGGGATATCCAATTTAGTTTTAACCAAGAAGTCTTCCTCTCTTGTTCCAGTGCGGGTCAACTCCCTAGTTTTGGTTCTTGGTTAAGTCTCTTCTTGTGGTGGGAATCTCCTCTCTAGTTGCATTGGGCAGGGCTTTTCCTAAATAGTTGCAATGTGAGGTGCGTCTCTTCTCCAGATGTGATGTGTGAGAGCTTCTCTAATTGTGGTGAGCTGCACTTCTCTAATTGTGTTGTGGGTGCTCCTCATCATTATGTGTGCCTGGACTCCTCTCTAGTTGTGCTGAAATCTTAGCTCAATTTGCTGTGAGATTTATGACGGGGAACTCAGGGAGCCTCTCGTGGTGCCCCAGGGAAGTCCAATCTCCATTCTAGTTGCGAGGGGGAGCTGGGGATTGCTCTCGTGTCACTGCAGGACATTAGACCCCATCTAGGCTTGTGTCCAGAAATTCCATGTTCCTCTCCAGTGGCGACAGGGATCTCGGGATTGCTTTCAAGGTTCACCCTGGGAGTCAGGCCTCGTCTTTAGTTGAAGTAAAGAACTCCGCTCTCCTCTCCAGCAGCGACGGGTATTTCTTGGAGCCCATTGAATTGCGTAAAGGGAATCAAGCCCCCTGTGAAGTTTTGAGAAGGGATACGGGATTGCTCTCTAGGCCCTGAAGGAAAAGTAGGGCCTCATCTTGTGATGACGCGGGAATCTCGTGTTGTTTCTTGAGTTCCAGCGCAAGGTGGGGGTTTCCCTCCAGTTAGGACGGGGAACTCGGGGAGCCTCCTGTGTGGCCCCAGGGATGTCCAGTCTCCATTCGAGTTGTAAGGGGAAACGCGGCATTGCTCTTGAAACACAGCAGGGGAATCAGGCGTCAAGAAGCCTTGAAGGGGGAATCTCGAGGTCTTACTCGAGTTGCGGCAGGAAAGCCTGGGTTCCCTTGATTTGTGACGGTGATTTCAGGGAGCTTGTCCTAGTGCCTCCAGGAAGTTAGGAATACTGTGAATTTGGGAAGGGCCTCTCTGGACTCCACCATTGTCAGTGAAATAGAAGAGGGCCTCATCTCAAGTGGAGGCGGGAACCCCAGGGTTCCTCTCCTGTTCTGACGTGGGTCTCGGGTTGTGTATGCCATTTCAAACATGAAGTCAGGTCTCAAGTTGTGTGGAGGCATGAAATTCTGCTTTCCTCTCGATTTGTCAAAGAGGTTTCAGGGCCCAAGGTTACTTGAATTTGGGACCTGGGACTCTTTTCCATTTAGCAAGTGGGGCATCAGAAATCCCTTCATTTTGGAGTTGATTCTCAGCTGACATCCGAATCTGTGCAAGGGAATCAGGCCTGATCTCGAGTGGATGGGGAAAAATGTGGCATTCAAATTGTGACAATACCCCCAGGTTCCCCTCCAGTTTCAAGTAGATACCAGTCTCCTTTCGAGGTGTGAAGGGGATGTCGGCATTCCTTTCCAGGCGAAGCAGGGCAATCCATACTCATCTCGACTTGAGGATGGGAAAATGAGGCTCTTTTTGACCTGGGGATGGAAACTCAGCTTCCTCTCGAGTGGGGACAAGTATCTCGGGAAACTTCTGGAGTTTCATAAAGCGTGTCTAGTACACTTTCGATTTCCAAGAGGGAACGTGGGCTTTCTTTGGAAATGCTGCTGCAAAGAAGGGCCACCTCAAGAGTGCAGGGGAGAATTTCGTAGGTTTTGTGAAGTTGTGGTGGGAAGCTTATGTTACCTCTCGAGTTGTCTGTCGAATTGGGGGACCCACTGATGTCTCCTCAGGGAAGACTGATCTCCTTTGGTGTTGCGCGGGGCACATCGGGATTCCTCACACATCACAGCAGGGACGAATAGGGCCTCATCTCAAGTCGAGCTGGGAACCTCAGGGTTCCTCTCCTGTTCTGACACTGATTACGGGGTCTATGTGGAGTTGGAACGGGTGAGTCAAGTCTGGTCTTGTGTTGAGACACGGAACTCCGCTTGCCTCTAGAGGTGTTCATGGTGTGTCAGGCCACGTGTCGAGTTGTATTTCAAACCTGCTGCTTTTCTGCAAAATGCAACGTGGGTGTCAGTGCCCCTTCGTGTTGTGACTTCATCCTCGGGGTTACATTCGGAGAGGTGCCTGGGCATTGGGACTTACCTTGATTCAATGGGGAAATTGGTGTCTTTCGGAATGTGGCACAAACCATGAGGCTTCCTCTCGAGTTTCAATGTGAGACCGGACTCCTCCTGAGGTCCGACGTGAAGGTCGGGATCCCTTTCCAGACAAAATGGGGAAATCGAACCTCATGTCAAGATCAGCAGGGGAGAAGGGACTAAGGTTAAGTTGTGCCAGGAAACTCGGTATTACTCTTGAGTGAGACAGGTATGTTGGGGAACTTTTTGAGTTGCATCAAGTGTGTCAAGTACCGTTTCGAAAATCAAGAGGGAACATGGGATTTCTCTTAAGACGCTGCAGTGGGAAAGGGCCTCTTCTCGCGATGACGGGGTAGCCTCGTGTTTTTTCTCCAATTGCGAAGGGATTCTCGAGTTATGATGGCGAACTCAGGGAGCCTCTGGTGTTACTCCATTGAAGTCCAATCTCCATTCGAGTTGCGAGGGAGAGCTTGAGTTTGCTCTCAAGTCACTGCAGGACAAAAAGACCTCATCTAGGCTTGTGTCCAGAAAGTTCATGTTCCCCTCCAGTGATGACAGGGATCGCGGGATTGCATTCAAGGTTTACCTGGGGTGTCAGGCCTCGTCTCGACCTGAAGCAAACAACTCCACTCTCCTCTGGAGATGCGATGGGTATCTCTTGGAGCCCATTTAGTTGCCTAAAGAAATCAAGCCTCCTGTCGTTTTTTTTTCCTTTTTTTAAATTTTATTTTTTTAACTGTACAATATTGTATTGATTTTGCCATATATCAATATGAATCCCCCACAGGTATTAACATGTTCCCCATCCTGAACACTCCTCCTTGCCCCTCCTCATACCATCACTCTTGGTCGTCCCAGTGCACCATCCTCAAACATCCACAATCATGCATTGAACCTGGACTGGCGACTCATTTCATATGTGATATTATACATGTTTCAGTTCCGTTCTCCCAAATCATCCCACCCTCTCCCTTGCCCACAGAGTCCAAAAGACTGTTCGGTACATCAGTGTCTCTTTTGTTGTCTCGTACACAGGGACATTGTTACCATCATTCTATATTCCATATATATGCGTTAGTATGCTGTATAGGTGTTTTTCTGTCTGATTTATTTAACTCCATATAATAGGCTCCAGTTTCATCCTCCTCATTAGAACTGATTCAAATATATTTTTTTAATGGTTGAGTAATACTCAATTGTGTATATGTACCATTGCTTTCTTATCCATTCATCTCCTGATGGAAATTTAGGTTGCTTCCATGCCCTGACTATTATAAACAGTTATGCGATGAACATTGGGGTACACGTGTCTCTTTCTCTTCTGGTTTCCTCAGTGTGTATGCCCCACAGTGGAATTGCTGGATCATAAGGCAGTTCTAGTTCCAGTTTTTTTAAGGAATCTCCACACTGTTCTCCATAGTGACTGTACTAGTTTGCATTCCCGAAACAGTTTAAGAGGGTTCTCTTTTCTCCATACCCTTTCCAGCATTTATTGCTTGTAGACTTTTGGATTGATTCTGAGTTGCATGAAATGGTACCTCATTGTTATTTTGATTTGCATTTCTCTGATAATGAGTGATGTTGAGCATCTTTTCAGGTGTTTGTTAGCCATCTGTATGTCTTCTTTGGAGAATTGTCTATTTAGTTCTTTGGCACATTTTTTGATTCGGTCACTGATTTTTCTGGAATTGAGCTGTAGGTGTTGCTTGTATATTTTTGAGATTAGTTTTTTGTCAGTTGCTTCATTTGCTATTATTTTCTCCCATTCTGAAGGCTGTCTTTTCACCTTGCTTATAGTTTCCTTTGTTGTGCAGAAGCTTTTTAAGTTTAACTAGATCCCATTTGTTTATTTTTGCTCTTATTTCCAATATTCTGGAAAGTAGGTCATCGAGGATCCTGCTGTGATGTATGTCGAAGCGTGTTTTGCCTATATTCTCCTCTAGGAGTTTTATAGTTTCTGGTCTTATGTTTAGATCTTTAATTCACTTTGAGAGTATTTTTGTATATGATGTTAGAAAGTGTTCTAGTTTCATTCTTTTACAAGTGGTTGACCAGTTTTCCCAGCACCACTTGTTAAAGAGATTGTCTGTAATCCATTGTATGTTCTTGCCTCCTTTGTCAAAGATAAGGTGTCCATATGTGCGTGGATTTATCTCTGGGCTTTCCATTTTGTTCCTTTGATCTATATTTCTGTCTTTGTGCCAGTACCATACTATCTTGATGACTGTGGCTTTTTAGTAGAGCCTGAAGTTAGGCAGGTTGATTCTTCCAGTTCCATTTTTCTTTCTCAAGATTGCTTTGTCTATTCCAAGTGTTTTATATTTCCATATAAACTGTGAAATTATGTTTTCTAGCTCTGTGAAGAATACTGTTCATATTTTGATAGGGATTGCATTGAATCTATAAATTGCTTTGGGTAGTATACTCATTTTCACTATATTGATTCTTCCAATCCATGAACATGGTATATTTCTCCATCTATTAGTGCCCTCTTTGATTTCTTTCACTAGTGTTTTATAGTTTTCTACATATAGGTCTTTAGTTTCTTTAGGTAGATATATTCCTAAGTATTTTATTCTTTTCATTGCAATGGTGAATGGAATTGTTTCCTTAATTTATCTTTCTATTTTTTCATTATTAGTGTGTAGGAATGCAAGGGATTTCTGTGTGTTGATTTTATATCCTGCAACTGTACTATATTCATTGATTTTTTCTCTATTTTCTGGTGGAGACTTTAGGGTTTTCTATGTAGAGGATTGTGTCATCTGCAAACAGTGAGAGTATTACTTCTTCTTTTCCAATTTGAATTCCTTTTATTTCTTTTTCTGCTCTGATTGCTATGGACAAAACTTCCATAACTATGTTGAATAGTAATGGTGAAAGTGTGCACCCTTGTCTTGTTCCTGACTTTAGAGGAAATACTTTCAATTTTTCACCATTGAGAAGAATGTTTGCTGTGGGTTTGTCATATATAGCTTTTATTATGTTGAGGTATGTTCCTTCTATTCCTGCTTTCTGAAAGTTTTTATCATAAATGTATGTTGAATTTTGTCAAAGGCATTCTCTTCATCTATTGAGATAATCATATGGTTTTTATTTTTCAATTTGTTAATGTGGTGTATTACATTGATTGATTTGCGGATAATGAAGAATCCTTGCATCCCTGGGATAAAGCCCACTTGATCATGGCATATGATCTTTTTAATGTGTTGTTGGATTCTGATTGCTAGAATTTTGTTAAGGATTTTTGAATCTATGTTCATCCGTGATATTGGCATGCAGATTTCTCTTTTTGTGGCATCTTTGTCAGGTTTTGATATTAGGGTGATTGTGGCCTCATAGAATGAGTTTGGAAGTTTACCATCCTCTGCAATTTTCTGGAAGAGTTTGAGTAGGATAGGTGTTAGCTCTTCTCTAAATTTTTGGTAGAATTCAACTGTGAAGCCGTCTGGACCTGGGCTTTTGATTGCTGGAAGATATATGTCTACACTTTCAATTTCCATGCTTGTGATGGGTCTGTTAAGTTCTTCTATTTCTTCCTTTTTAGATTTTGGAGACTTGTACTTTTCTAAGAATCTGTACATTTCTTCCACGTTGTACATTTTATTGGCATATAATTTCTGAAAATAGTCTCTAATGATCCTTTGTATTTCTGTGCTGTCTGTTGTGATCTCTCCCTTTTCATTTCTAATTTTATTGATTTGATTTTTCTCCTTTTGTTTCTTGATGAATCTGGCTAACGGTGTGTCAATTGTATTTATCCTTTAAAAGAACCAGCTTTTGGCTTTGTTGATTTTTGCTATGGTCTCTTTTGTTTCTTTTGCATTTATTTCTGCCCTAATTTTTAAGATTTCTTTCCTTCTACTAACCCTGGGGTTCGTCATTTCTTCCTTTTCTTTTTGCTTGATGTGTAGAATTAGATTATTTATTTGACTCTTTTTTTTTTTCTTGAGGTATACCTGTATTGCTATGAACTTTCCCCTGAGGACTGCTTTTACAATGTCTCACAGGTTTTGGGTTGTTGTGTTTTCATTTTCATTCATTTCTATGAAAATTTTGATTTCATTTTTTATTTCTTCTGTGATTTGTTGGTTATTCAGAAGTGGGTTGTTCAGCCTCCATATGTTGGAATTTTTAATAGCTTTTCTCCTGTAATTGAGATCTAATCTTACTGCATTGTTGTCAGAAAAGATGTTTGGAATGATTTCAATTTTTTTTTTTAATTTACCAAGGCTAGATTTATGGCCCAGGATGTGATCTATCCTGGAGAAGGTTCCATGTGCCCTTGAGAAAAAGTTGAAATTCATTGTTTTGGGATGAAATGTCCTATAGATATCAATTAGGCCTGACTGGTCTATTGTATCATTTAAAGTTTGTGTTTCCTTGTTAATTTTCTGTTTAATTGATCTATTCATAGTTGTGAGTGGGGTATTAAAGTCTCCCTCTATTATTGTGTTATTATTAATTTCTCCTTTCATACTTGTTAGCATTTGTCTTACATATTGTGGTGCTCCTATGTTGAGTGCATATGTATTTATAATTGCTATATCTTCTTCTTGGATTGATCCTTTGATCATTATGTACTGACCTTCTTAGTCTCTTTTCACAGCCTTTGTTTTAAATCTATTTTATCTGATATGTGTATTGCTACTCCTGCTTTCTATTGGTCTCTATTTGCATGGAAAATCTTTTTCCAGCCCTTCACTTTCAGTCTGTATGTGTCCCTTGTTTTGAGGTGGGTCTCTTGTAGACAACATAGGTAGGGGTCTTGTTTTTGGGTCCATTCAGCCAGTCTTTGTCTTTTAGTTGGGGCATTCAACCCATTTATGTTTAAGGTAATTATTGATCAGTATGATCCTGTTGCCATTTACTTTACTGTTTTGGGTTCAAATTTATACACCCTTTTTGTGTTTCTTGTCTAGAGAATATCCTTTAGTATTTGTTGGAGTGCTGGTTTGGTGGTGCTGAATTCTCTCAGCTTTTGCTTGTCTGTAAACCTTTGATTTCTCATTCATATTTGAATGAGATCCTTGCTGGGTACAATAATCTGGGCTGTAGGTTATTTTCTTTCATCACTTTAAGTATGTCTTGCCATTCCCTCCTGGCTTGAAAAGTTTCTATTGAAAGATCAGCTGTTATCATTATGGGAAGTCCCTTGTGTGTTATTTGTTGTGTTTCCCTTGCTGCTTTTAATATTTGTTCTTTGTGTTTGATCTTTGTTAATTTGATTAATATGTGTCTTGGGGCGTTTCGTATTGGGTTTATTCTGTTTGGGACTCTCTGGGTTTCTTGGACTTGAATGATTATTTCCTTCCCCATTTTAGGGAAGTTTTCTACTATTATCTCCTCAAGAATTTTCTCATGGTCTTTCTTTTTGTCTTCTTCTTCTGGGACTCTATGATTCGAATGTTGTAGCATTTAATATTGCCCTGGAAGTCTCTAAGATTGTCCTCATTTCTTTGAATTTGCTTCTCTTTTTTCCTCTCTGATTCATTTATTTCTACCATTCTATCTTCTAATCCACGAATCCTATGTTCCGCCTCTGGTGTTCTACTATTTGTTGCCTCCAGAGTGTTTTTGATCTCATTTATTGCATTATTCATTGTATATTGACTCTTTTTCATTTCTTCTAGGTCCTTGTTAAACCTTTCTTGCATCTTCTCAATTCTTGTCTCCAGACTGTTTATCTGTGATTCCATTTTGATTTCAACATTTTGGATCAATTTCACTATCATTATTCGGAATTCTTTATCAGGTAGATTCCCTATCTCTTCCTCTTTGGTTTGGTTTGGTGGGCATTTATCCTGTTCCTTTACCTGGTGGGTATTCCTCTGTCTCTTCATCTTGTTTACATTGCTGAGTTTGGGGTGTCCTTTCTGTATTCTGGCAGTTTGTGGAGTTTCCTTTATCATGGAGTTTCCTTGCTGTGTGAGGGTTTGTACAGGTGGCTTGTCAAGGTTTCTTGGTTATGGAAGCTTGTGTTGGTGTTCTGGTGTGTGGAGCTGGATTTCTTCTCTCTCTTTTTCTCTTTTAGACAATGGGTTGCTTTTCTGCGTGCCTGATGTCCTCTGCCGGCATTCAGAAGTTGTTTGTGGAATTTACTTGGCGTTTAAATGTACTTTTGATGAATTTGTGGGGGGAGAAAGTGGTCTACCCGTCCTATTCCTCCACCAACTTAGCTCCTTCCTGTCCTGTGGAGTTTGGAGAGAGGACATGGGACTGCTGTCTAGGCCCTGCAGGAAAAGAAGGGCCTCATCTAGGGAAGAGGGTGGAATCTCGTGGTTTTTCTCGAGCTGCCGCATGACATGTGTGGGTTTCTCTTGAGTTATGACAGGGAACTCAAGGAGCCTCTTGTGTCCCCAGGGAAGTCCAGTCTGCATTCGGGGTGGGAGGGGGAGCGCGGCATTGCTCTCAAGTCATGGCAGGGGAATCAGGCCTCAAGACCCGTTGAAGGGGGAATCTCCAGGTCTTTCACGAGTTGCGGCAGGACAAACTGGGTTCCCTCGACTTGTGACGGTGACTTCAGGTAGCTTCTCATGGTACCTATGGGAAGTCAGGAATACTGTGGAGTTGGGAGTGTCCTCTTGGGACCCCACTGGGGTGCATTGAAAGAGGGCCTCATCTCGAGTGGAGGTGGGAAACTCAGGATACCTCTCATGTTCTGACGTGGGTCTCCTGGTGTGTATGCCATTTCAAACACGGAGTCAGGTCTCGGCCTCTGTGGAGGCATGGAACTCTTCTTTCATCTCGAATTGTCAAAGGTGTTAAAGGCCTCCAGGCGAGTTGAATTTGGAACCTGACCGTCTTTTCCAATGAGCAATCGGGGCATCAGGAGTCCTTTCGTGTTTTGAGTGGATTCTCAGCTGACATTCGAATGGGTGCAAGGGAATCAGGCCTGATCTCGACTGGATGGGAAAATATGTGGCTTTCAAATTGTGACAAAACCCCTGGGTTCCCCTCCAGTGTCAAGTAGATAGCAGCCTTCTCTCGAGGTGCAACGGGGATGTCAGCATTCCTTTCCAGGAGAAGCAGGGCAATCGAACCTCATCTCAAGTTGAGAAGGGGGAAATGGGGCTCTTCTTGACTTGTGGTGGGAGACTCAGTGTTGCTCTCGAGTGGCGACGGGTATTTGGGAAACTTCAGGAATTTCATCAACTGTGTCAAGTACCCTTTTGAGTTCCTAGAGGGGACGTGGGCTTTCTTTGTAAACGCTGCACCGTAAATTGGCCTCCTCAAGCATTCAGGTGACAATTTCCTGATTTGCGTGGAGCTCTGGCGGGAAACTTAGAGTTCCCCTCGAGTTATGTGTCGACCTGAGGGACCTGCTCGTGTCTCCTCAGGGAAGTCAGATCTCCTCTGACGTTGCGAGGGGCACATATGGATTCCTCGCACTTCGTTGCAGGGATGAATAGGGCCTCATCTCGAGTTGAGGCAGGAACTTCAGGGTTCCTTTCCATTTCTTACATCGATCTTGGGGTTTCTGTGGAGTTGGAACAGGAGAGTACAGCCTCGTCTTGTGTTGAGGCAGGGAACTCCACTTGCCTCTCGAGTTGTTCACAGGGCGTCAGGCCACTTGTTGAGTTGTATTTGGAACCTGCAGGTTTTTCCGGAGGATGCAACTGGGGAGTCAGTGCCCCTTAGTCTTGTGACTTCATCGTCAAGGTTACATTCGAAGAGGTGCCCGGGATTCAGGACTTAACCTGAGTGGACGGGAAATCAGTGTCTTTCGCATTGTGGCACGACGCTCGAGCCTTTCTCTCAAGTTTCAGTGTGCGACCGGTCTCCTCCTGAGGTGCAATGGGAAGGTCGGTATCCCTTTTCAGACAAAGCAGGAGAATCCACCCTCATGTCCAGATCAGGAGGGCAGAAGGGGCTCAAATTAAGTTGTGCCAGGAAACTCGGTGTTCCTCTCAAATGAGGCCGGTATGTCGGGCAACATTTTAAGTTGCATCAAGGGTGTCAAGTACCGTTTCGGATGTCAAGAGGGAACGTGGGATTTCTCTCGAGACGCTGCAGTGGGAAAGGGCCTCATATGGCGATGACGGGGGAACCTTGTGGTTTTTCTCGAGTTGCAGCGGGATTCTTGAGTTAACACGGGGTATTCAGGCAACCTCTCCTGTGGCTCCAGGGAAGTCCAATCTCCATTCGAGTTGGGATGGGGAGCTGGGAATTATTCTCAAATCACTGCAGGTCAAGTAGACCTCATCTAGGTTTGTGTCCAGAAACTCTGTGTTCCTCTCCAGTTTTGACAGTGATCTCGGGGTTGCATTACAGGTTCACCTGGAGAGTCAAGCCTCATCTCAATTTGAAGCAAAAAACTCCACTCTACTCTCGAGTTGCAACGTGTATCTCTTGGGGCCAATTGAGTGGCATAAAGGGAGTCAAGCCTCCTGTGGAATTTTGAGAGGAGACTCGGAATTTCTCTCTAGGCCCTGGAGGAAAAGAAGGGCCTCATTTCACGAAGACGAAGGAATCTCGTGTTTTTTCTCGAGCTGCGGTGCAACGTGGTGTTTCTCTCCAGTTATGACAAGGAACTCAGGGAGACTCTCCTGTGGCCCCAGGTAAGTCCAATATCCATTCGAGTTTCATTGTAGAGCACGGCCTGCTCTCCAGTCATGGCAGGGAATCCAGCCTCAAGATGCGTTGAAAGGGGAATCTCATGGTGTTTCTCGAGTTGCGGCCGGAAACCCTGGGTTAACTCGACTTGTGACGGTAAACTCAGGGAAATTCTCATGGTTTCTATGGGAAGGCAGGAATACTGTCGAGTTGGGAGGTGCTTCTCAGGACTCAACTGGGGTTGGTGCAATGGAAGAAGGCATCATCTCGAGTTGAGGTGGGAAACTAAGGGTTCCTCTCCTGTTCTGAAATGGGTCTCGGGGTGTGTATTCCGTTTCAAACAGGGAGTCAGGTCTCGACTTATGTGGAGATATGGAATGCTGATTGCCTCTCGAGTTGACAAAGGGGCTTCAGGCACCCACGCGAGTTGAAATTGGGACCTGTGGCTCTTTTCTAATTAGCACGCGAGGCAGCAGAACTTCCTTCGTGTTGTGAGTTGATCTCGGCTGACATTCGAATCGGTGCAAGGGAGTCAGGTCTGATCTCGAGTGGATGGGTAAATAAGTGGTTTTTGAATTGTGACAAGACCCCCGGGTTCCCCTCCAGTGTCAAGTAGATACCAGCCTCGTCTCGAGGTGTGAAGGGGACGTCGGCATTTCTTTCCAAGTGAAGCAGGGCAATCGACCCTCATCTCAACTTGAGGAGGGAAAAATGGGGCGCTTCTTGACTTGTGGCGGGAAACTCAGCATTCCTCTTGAGTGGGGACAGGTATCTGGGGAAACTTCTGGAGTTTCTTGGAGCATGTCAAGTACTCTTTCGAGTTCCAAGAGGGAACGTGGGCTTGCTTTGGAAATGTAGCAGCATCAAAGGGGCACCTAAAGCGTGCAGAGGAGAATTTGGTGGGTTGGGTGGAGTTGTGGCAGGAAGCTACAAGTTCGTCTCGAGTTGCGTGTCAACCTTGGGGACCTGCTCGTGTCTACTAAATTAAGTCAAAGCTGCTTTGGTAATGCGAGTGGCACCTCGGGATTCCTCGAGCATGGCTTCAGGGATGAATAAGGCCTCATCTCGAGTTGAGGTGGGAACCTCCGGGTTCCTCTCTATTTCAGACATCAATCTCTGGGTCTCTGCGAAGTTGGAAGAGGGGAGTCAGGCCTCATCTTGTGTTGAGGTATGAAACTCTGCTTGCCTCGCAAGGATATTATGGGGTTTCAGGCCACGTGTCGAGTTATATTAAGAACCTGTGGCTTTTTCCGGAGGATGTAACAGGAGTGTCAGTGCCCCTTAATGTTGTGACTTCATCCTTGTGATTACATTCGAAGAGGTGCCTGGGCATTGAGTCTTACCTTGAGTGGATGGGGAAATCTGTGTCTTTCAGAATGTGGCATGACCCACGAGGCTTCCTCTCAATTTCAGTGTGAGACCAGGCTCATCCAGAGGTGTGACGGAAAGGAAGGGATTCATTTCCAGACAAAGCAGCGGAATCGATCCTCATGTCCAGATAAGAAGGAGAGAAGGGCTCAGATTAATTTGTGTCAGGAACGTTGCTGTTCCTCTCTAGTAAGAATGGTATGTCGGGGAACATTTTGAGTGGCATCAAGGGTGTCAAGTACCGTTTCGAAATTCAAGAGGGAATATGGGATTTCTCTCAGACGCTGCAGTGGGAAAAGGCCTCATCTCGCGATGATGGAGGAACCTCGTGGTTTTCCTCGAGTTGCAGTGGAATTCCGGAGTTACGACAGGGACCTTACGGAGCCTCTCGTGTGGCCCAAGAGAAGACCAATCTCCATTCAAAATGGCGTGAGAGAGCTGGGGATTGCTCTCGAGTCGCTGCAGGGCAGAGAGACCTCTTCTAGTCTTCTAGGCGTGTGTCCAGAAACACTGTTTACCACGTCAGGGGCCCTAGGACTGTTGGGGTACCATTCAAGCTTCAGCAGGGAAGTCAAGCCTTGTCTCCAGTTGAAGCAAAGAACTCCTCTCTCCTCTCGAGTTGCCAAGGCTAGTTCTTGAAGCCCATTGTGTTAAAAAAAAAAAAAAAGGGGGGGGGGGGGGGGGGAATCAAGCCTTCTGTGTAGTTGTGAGAGAGGACACAGGGTTGCTCTGTAGGCCCTGCAGGAAAAGAAGGGCCTCATCTGGCGAGGTCGGGGAAATTTCATTGTGTTTTCTCGAGCTGTGGCTTGAGGTGTGGTGTTTCTCTCGAGCTACGACGGGGAAATCAGGGAGCCTCTCTTGTGTCCCCAGGGAATTCCATTCCCCACTTGAGTAGCGAGGAGGGCCGGGGATGGCTCAAGAGTCACGGCACGGGAATCGGGCTTCAAGACGTGCTGAAGGGGGTATCTCGAGGTGTTTCTCGAGTTTTTGTAAGAATCCCTAGGTTCCCTGGGCTTGTGACGGTGACCTCTGGCAGCTTCCTTTGGTGAATATGAGAAGGGGGAATACTGTGCAGTTGAGAGGGTTGTCTTGGGATACCCCTGGGTTCAGTGCCATGGAAGACGGCCTCATCTGGAGGTGAGGCGGGAATCTCAGGCTTCCTCTCCTGTTCTGACATCGATCTCGGGGTCTTTGGGGGTTCTGAACAGGGAGTTAGGCCTCGCCTTGTGTGGAGCCACGGAACTCCACTATCCTCTCGAGGTGTTCATGGAGTGCCAGTCCACTTGTCGAGTTGTCCTTCAAACCAGAGGCAATTTCGAGAGGATGCACCCAGTGTGTCAGTGCCCCTTCGTGTGGTGACTTCATCCTCAGTGTTCCATTGGAAAAGGTGCGCAGGCATCGGGACTTCTCTTGAGTTAATGGGGAAATCAGTGTCTTTCGGAATGAAGCAAGAACCACGAGGCTTCCTCTCGAGTTTCCAAGTGTGACCAGCCTCCACCTGAATTGGGAGTGGAAGGTAGGGATCCCTTTCCAGACAAAGCAGGGGGATCAAACCGCCTGTGGAGATCAGGGGGGAGAAGGGGCTCAGAGGAAATTGTCCCGGGAACTTCGGTGTTCCTCTCCAATGAGACTGGTATGTTGGGCCACATTTGAAGTTTCCTCAAGGCTGTCTAGTTCCGTTTCGATGATCCAGTTGGTTCATGGGATTTCTCTCAACACGCTGCAGCGGGAAATGGCCTCCTCTGGCAATGACTGTGCAACCACGTGGTTATTCTCGATTCACTGCGGGATTTTCGAGTTACGACTGGGAACACAGGGAGCCTCTCGTGTGGCCCCAGAGAAGACCAATCTCCATTCAAAATGGCGTGGTAGAGCTGGGGATTGCTCTTGAGTCGCTGCAGGGCAAAGAGACGTCCTCTAATCTTCTAGGCGTGTGTCCAGAAACTCCGTGTTCCCCTTCAGGAGCGCTAGGGATGTCGGGGTTGCATTCAAGGTTCAGCCGGGGAGTCAGGCCTCGTCTCGAGTTGAAACAAAGAACTCCCCTCTCCTCCGAGTGGCCAAGGCTAGCTCTTGAAGCCCATTGTGTTCAAAAAAAAAAAAAAAAAAAGAATCAAGTCTTCTGTGGAGTTTTGAGAGAGGACTCGGTGTTGCTCTCTAGGCCCTGCAGGAAAAGAAGGGCCTCATGTGGCAATGTCGGGGGAATCTCATGGTGTTTTCTCGAGATGAGGCTCGACATGTGGCTTTTCTCTCGAGCTATGACAGGGAACTCAGGGAGCCTTTCTTGTGTCCCCAGGGAAATCCATTCCCCTTTCGAGTAGTGAGGAGGGCCCGGGATGGCTCTCCAGTCACGGCAGGGGAATCGGGCTTCAAGACCTGATGAAGGCGGTATCTCGAGGTGTTTCTCGAGTTGTTGTAAGAATCCCTAGGTTCCCTGGGCTTGTGACAGTGACCTCTGGCAGCTTCACTTGGTGCCTATGAGAAGGGGGAATACTGTGCAGTTGACAGGGTTGTCTTGGGATTCCCCTGGGTTCCGTGCCTTGGAAGAGGGCCTCATCTGGAGGTGAGGCGGGAATCTCAGGCTTCCTCTTCTATTCTGACATCGATCTCGGGGTCTTTGGGGGTTTTGAACAGGGATTTAGGCCTCGCCTTATGTGGAGGCATGGAACTCCGCTTGCCTCTCGATGTGTTCATGGGGTGTCAGGCCACTTGTCGAATTGTCCTTGGAACCCGCGGCTCTTTTGGTCGGATGCACCCAGGGTGTCAGTGCCCCTTCGTGTGGTGACTTCATCCTTGGGGTTCCATTGGAAAAGTTGCACAGTCATCAGGACTTCTCTTGAGTGGACTTGGAAATTGGTGTCTTTCGGAATGTGTCACGAACCACGAGGCTTCATCCTGTGTTTCAATCTGTGTCTGGTCTCTTCCTGAATTGAGACAGGAAGGTTGGGATCCGTTTCCAGACAAAGCAGGGGAATTGACCTTCATGTCGTGATCAGGAATGAAGACAGGGCTCAGATTAAGTTGTGCCTGGAAATTCGCTGATACTCTCGAATGAAACGGGTATGTTAGGGAACTTTTCGAGTTGCATCAACGTTGTCAAGTACCATATTGAATTTCACGAAGGAAAGTTGGATTTCTCTTGAGGCACTGCAGGGGGAAAGGGACTCGTCTCTCGATTATGGGGGAACTTTGTTGTTTTTCTTGAGATGCGGTCAGAATTTATTGTTATGACTCAGAATTCAGGGATCCTCTGGTGTTGCCCCAGGGAAGTACTATCTCCATTTGAGTTGCGAGCGTGTCTGGAGTTGATCTCAAGTTACTGCAGGGCAAATAGTCCTAATCTAGGCTTCTGTCCAGAAATTACATATTCGTCTCCAATGGCGACAGGGATCTCGGTGTTGCATTCAATGTTCACCCGTGGAGTCAGGCCTCGTCTTGAGTTGAAGCAAAGAACTCCGCTCTTCTCTCTAGTTGCGACGGCTATCTCTTAGAGCCCATTGATGGCCTAAAGGGAGTCAAGTCTCCTGTGAAATTTTGAGAGGGTCTCGGGACACTCGAGTTACGACTGGGAACACAGGGAGCCTCTTATGTGGCCCCAGGTAAGTCCAATATCCATTCGAGTTTCACGGGGGAGCGCGGCCTGCTCTCCAGTCATGGCAGGGAATCGGGCCTCAAGATGCGTTGAAAGGGGAATCTCAAGGTGTTTCTCGAGTTGTGGCAGGAAACCCTGGGTAAACTCGACTTGTGATGGTAAACTCAGGGAACTTCTCATGGTTCCTATGGGAAGGCAGGAATACTGTCGAGTTGGGAGGTGCCTCTCAGGACTCAACTGGGGTCGGTGCAATGGAAGAAGGCCTCATCTCGAGTTGAGGCAGGAACCTATGTGTTCCTCCCCTGTTCTGAGGTGGGTCTTGGGGTGTGTATTCCGTTTCAAACAGGGAGTCAGGTCTCGACTTGTGTGGAGATATGGAACTCTGATTGCCTCTCGAGTTGACAAAGGGGCTTCAGGCACCCACGCGAGTTGAACTTGGGACCTGTGGCTCTTTTCTAATTAGCACGCGAGGCAGCAGAACTTCCTTCGTGTTGTGAGTTGATCTCGGCTGACATTCGAATCGGTGCAAAGGAATCAGGTCTGATCTCGAGTGGATGGGTAAATACGTGGTTTTTGAATTGTGACAAGACCCCCGGGTTCCCCTCCAGTGTCAAGTAGATACCAGCCTCATCTCGAGGTGCGAAGGGGACGTCGGCATGTCTTTCCAAGTGAAGCAGGGCAATCGACCCTCATCTCAACTTGAGGAGGGGAAAATGGGGCTCATCTTAACTTGTGGTGGGAAACTCAGCATACTTCTTCAGTGGGGACAGGTATCTGGGGAAACTTCTGGAGTTTCTTGGAGCATGTCACGTACCCTTTTGGAAATGTAGCAGCGTCAAAGGGGCACCTAAAGCGTGCAGATGAGAATTTGGTGGGTTGGGTAGAGTTGTGGCAGGAAGCTACAAGTTCGTTTCGAGTTGTGTGTCGACTTGGGGGACCTACCGGTGGTTCCTAAATTAAGTAAAAGCTGCTTTGGTAATGCGAGTGGCACCTCGGGATTCCTCGAGCATGGCTTCAAGGATTAATAAGGCCTCATCTCGAGTTGAGGTGGGAACCTCCGGGTTCCTCTCTATTTCAGACATCAATCTCGGGGTCTCTGCGAAGTTGGAAGAGGGGAGTCAGGCCTCATCTTGTGTTTAGGTACGAAAATCTGCTTACCTTGCAAGGGTATTATGGGGTTTCAGGCCACGTGTCGAGGTATATTTAGAATCTGTGGTTTTATCTGTAGGATGTAACAGGGGTGTCAGTGCCCCTTAATGTTGTGACTTCATCCTTGGGATTACAGTCGAAGAGGTGCCAGGGCATCGAATCTTACCTTGAGTGGATGGGGAAATTGGTGTTTTTCAGAATGTGGCATGACCCACGAGGCTTCCTCTGGATTTCAGTGTGAGACCAGGCTAATCCAGAGGTGTGACGGAAAGGAAGGGATTCATTTCCAGACAAAGCAGCAGAATCGATCCTCATGTCCAGATAAGAAGGAGAGAAGGGCTCAGATTAAGTTGTGTCAGGAACGTCGGTGTTCCTCTCTAGTAAGAACGGTATGTCGGGGAACATTTTGAGTTGCATTAAGGGTGTCGAGTACCGTTTCGAAATTCAAGAGGGAACGTGGGATTTCTCTCAAGACGCTGCAGTGGGAAAAGCCTCATCTCGCGATGATGGAGGAACCTCGTGGTTTACCTAGAGTTGCAGTGGAATTCCGGAGTTATGACAGGGACTACACGGAGCCTCTCGTGTGGCCCAAGGGAAGACCAATCTCCATTCAAAATGGCGTGAGAGAGCTGGGGATTGCTCTCGAGTCGCTGCAGGGCAGAGAGACCTCTTCTAGTCTTCTAGGCGTGTGTCCAGAAACACTGTGTACCCCGTCAGGGGCGCTAGGGCTGTTGGGGTACCATTCAAGCTTCAGCAGGGGAGTCAAGCTTCGTCTCAAGTTGAAGCAAAGAACTCCTCTCTCCTCTCGAGTTGCCAAGGCTAGCTCTTGAAGCCCATTGTGTTTAAAAAAAAAAAAAAAAAAAAATGGAATCAAGCCTTCTGTGTAGTTGTGAGAGAGGACACAGGGTTGCTCTGTAGGCCCTGCAGGAAAAGAAGGGCCTCATCTGGCGAGGTTGGGGAAATTTCATTGTGTTTTCTCGAGCTGTGGCTCGACGTGTGGTGTTTCTCTCGAGCTACGACGAGGAAATCAGGGAGCCTCTCTTGTGTCCCCAGGGAATTCCATTCCCCACTCGAGTAGCGAGGAGGGCCGGGGATGGCTCAAGAGTCACGGCACGGGAATCGGGCTTCAAGACGTGCTGAGGGGGTATCTCAAGGTGTTTCTCGAGTTTCTGTAAGATTCCCCAAGTTTACCTGGGCTTGTGACGGTGATCTCTGGCAGCTTCCCTTGGTGCATATGAGAAGGGGGAATACTGTGCAGTTGAGAGGGTTGTCTTAGGATTCCCCTGGGTTCAGTGCCATGGAAAAGGGACTCATCTGGAGGTGAGGCGGAAATCTCAGGCTTCCTCTCCTGTTCTGACATCGATCTCGGAGTCTTTGGGTGTTTTGAACAGGGAGTTAGGCCTCGCCTCTTGTGGAGGCATGGAACTCCGCTTGCCTCTCTAGGTGTTCATGGGGTGTCAGGCCACTTGTCGAATTGTCCTTGGAACCAGAGGCTCTTTCGGTAGGATGCACCCAGGGTGTCAGTGCCC